>JASFCX010000116.1:0-20507 GCA_036937015.1 Crucibulum parvulum | reverse complement strand
AGCATACAATTAAATTAAATGAAATTGACTTTGTTGCTCTTCCCCTGGCCTTTCCCTTTGTCCCTTGGCTCTTTCCCTCTTTCCCCCCTATTGTACATCCTGTAGGCTCAAGATTCAAAGCAGGCTTAGCCTTCTTGCTTTGCTTCTTGGGTGAGGTATCAACAGAGGAGATAGCCCTCTTATGGCTTGTAAATGCAGGCTGTTCTGCTGCAGGAGCAGCCAGATCAAAAGTAGCATCAGTGGAGCAGCTGCTGCAACACATATTGAGTAATGTATGTTGTTGGATCTTTGTGGATCAAGATGAATGTAGCTGAAGGCAAGGATCTACAGCAGTGCAGCTTGCAAAAGTGAGCATGACAGATCATGTGACATGTGACTTGCCACAACTTGACAAAATTGCATAAATTTCAAAAACTCACTATAGGAACTTGTCTTTGTTTTTTTGGTTTTCCTGACTTCACTTCTGACTAAATTTCATATATACATTCACAATTGTATTTACTGTATTACATGAATAAAAGTATTACAAACAAAAAAGAAAGAATGAAATGAAAATGAAAATAAAGGGAGACACAGGGGTGGAAGAGCCTGGGGATACCATACTTGTGATATGTGGGGGTGGGAGAGCCTGGGGACACTGTAAACAAGAGACAGGGTGGTGGGGGCTATGAACACTGTAGTTGCAAGATGAGGGGGTGGGAGAGCCTGGGGATACTGTACTTATAATATGCATGGGTGGGAGAGACTGGGGACACTGTAAATGAGAGACAGGGTGGTGGGAGGGGCTATGCACACCATAGTTGCAAGATACAGTGGTGGGAGAGGCTCTGAACACTGTAAATGTGAGATGTGGGGGTGGGAGAGCCTGGGGATACCATAGATGTGATATGTGGGGGTGGGAGAGCCTAAGGACACCATAAATGAGAGACAGGGTGGTGGGAGGGGCTACACACACCATAGTTGTAAGATATGGTGGTGAGAAAGCCTAGGGATACTATAAACAAGAGACAGGGTGGTGGGAGGGGGGGGGGACTAGGGGCTACACACACCATAGATGAGAGACAGGGTGTTGGGAGGGGCTATGCACACCATAGTTGCAAGATATGGTGGTGGGAGAGGCTCTGGACACTACAAATGTGAGACACAGGGTTGGGAGAGCCTGGGGATCCATAGGTGTGATATGCAGGGGTGGGAGAGCCTAGGGATCACCATAAATGAGAGACAGGGTGGTGGGAGGGGCTATGCACACCATAGTTGCAAGATACAGTGGTGGGAGGGGCTACCCACACCATAAATGAGAGACAGGGTGGTGGGAGGGGCTACAGACACTGCCATTGCAAGACATAGGGGTGCAAGAGCCTGAGGACACCATAAATGAGAGACACATGGTGGGAGGTGGTGGTGGAGCTGGATGTTGGGTGCATGTCATCATTGCAAGAGGCAGGGGTGGAGGTTGTGGGTGTTTCTGTCACTAGTGCTGTGGATGAGGAAGGTGGGTGAGTTCAGATGTGGTGTAATCATGCACCTACTTCCCTGTCTCCTTTTTCTCACAGCCATTCCTACCCACTTCCCACATCTCATCACCTTATGCAATCCCCAGCTGATTGTACTTGCTGAGGGCTTGGTTTAAGACTGAGAGAGGCATTGAAGGTGGCAGTGACCATCTTCATGTGTCATTGTTGACTGCACTGAAGATGGTAGTGAAGAGGAAGTGAGTGGCAGGGGACATGGAGGTGGTGGGAGCAGTAAAGGAGGTGTGGGAATGACCCAGCAAGTCACATCAGTAAATGAACTATCACCAAGACACCACATGCCTCAGTCATGTGACAGGCCAAGAGCAACAGTATTAATTAAATTGATGCAAGCAATTTGACAATAGCTCTATGGATCAGTGGTTTTGAGCACTGCTATTGTGTTGCTTAGTCATTACTAAGGCTTAAGTGTTATATCTAATTTCTTATTGACAGCAATGAGCATACTTTTTTTTTGTAGAGCTATTGCCTTGGAAGGCACAACAGAAGTGCATCTCTGAGTCAGAACTAAAGATAAGTATGCCCTGAATGTTTTAATCTGTTTCTTGTGGTTCCACAGAAGGGAAATGTGTTGCAGTACAGCAGTTTGCTTTATCTCCAACAACTTCTGTTCCCCACCAGAGTAGTAAAAAACAGGAATACTGAGGCTCTCAACATGCTCTTCAAACTTATATTCAGAGTGATATATGGAGGAATACCACAAAACTCCAACTTTTCCAATCTCTTAATAACAAGATATAAATCTGAATTTACTGACATTTTTTGCTCCTACCTTTGTGTGGATCTACCAATTTTACATGAATTTGTGGAATGACAGGAAATGATTATCTATAAGTCAAAGGATGTAAATAGCTGTTCAAAAGGTTTGGATGTGTTAGAAGGCAATTTCAAACTCTGTTGCTCACATCAGCATTCAATCTGCTGCCAATTTGCTCAGTGTCATGCACCTCAACACAATCTACACAGAGAGAGTGCCAAGGTTGATACACACGCTACAAAATTTATAGAGGAAGAGGAGAGGAGTATAGAGCAGATAGTATTGGTGGTAGAAATGACCAGCTAAAGACTACAGAATAGAAACTACAACTACTACTATATATGCTAAGAAACATGCTCATAAGGAGTCACTAAGAGTCATGGTAAAGGTGAGTCATGACATGTGTACTAAGTATGTTTTTAATAAGTATGACTGTACACTGCAGCTGTGTATTGCAACATGTGTTACAAATGTGTGTATACTAAAAATAGTATAAAATGAAATATGTATTACTACAGTATGTTATCCTCATGCATCAACATGAGTTGGCTTTCTTTGTTCTTGTTGTCAAATAAGCAATTCATGACACTCAGGTGTCAAAGTTGAAATGCAGATTGGCATGTGTGATGTGATGGACTCATGCTCAAACACAAGTCCAATATGCTACCTCAATCTGCTACTCAATCCACTACCAATCTGCATGTTTGTAATCCCCTATTATGCATTTGTATGATAAAAAGGAATCTATGTGGATTTCTAGTAGATTCCAAATGTTTATTATTTTTACTTAATTGATAGACAATACAAATAATCAATAGTCTTATGGAATCTATTAGGAGTCCACAAGGAATCCATCTGAAATTTGGAATCCAGGTGGAATCCTTGTGGAATGGTGGGGGGTGATAAAAGTATTGCATAGAGGCTTTACAAATTATTAACATTTATTACCTTTATACAACTCAACCTCTATTAATTTTGTACAGCTCTTGCTACAATTATATATATAATACTTTCTGTAAACTGTATACTCTGTATATTATGCATCTTCATATCACTACCATTTCCCTATACAATTCTAGAAACACATTTAAATCTTTAAGTATTAATTGTATACTCCATATATTAATATTATGTATCTTCATGTTACTACCTTTTCTCTATACACTTCTAGAAACACATTTAAATCTTTAATCATTAACTGAATACTCTGTATATTATTAGTATCATGGATCTTCATGTCACTGCCCTTTCTCTATACAATTCTAGAAACACATTTAAGTCTTTAAGTATTAACTGTATACTCTGTATATTAATATTATGCATATTCATGTCACTACCATTTCTCTATATAATTCTGGAAATACATTTAAATCTTCAAGTATTAACTAAATACTCTACATATTAGTATTATGCAACTTCATTTCACTATCCTTTCTCTATACAATTCTAGAAACATATTTAAGTCTTTAAGTATTAACTGAATACTCTGTATATTAATATTATACATCTTCATGTCCACTGCCTTTTCTCTATACAACTCTAGAAACATATTTAAATCTTTAAGTATTAGCATCATATTCATCAGTGGAGTATTTCTAGCCAAGAAATGAAAGTTATGAAATGCTTGTGTATCCTAATTTATTAAATAGAAATAAAGATAGTATGACTTACAGCACTAGTATACAACATATAGTTTATTCAGATATAATTCATTATTAGCTTCATAAATATCAAACTGTAAACAGTTAAGAAACCCTGAAGAATTTCTTTCTGATAGTACCAACATACCCATGATTGATAGCAAACACAGCCATCTGCTGGCCATCATCAGCTGTTTCAATGGGTAAATAATGGTTGTAGCCCATCCCATACCCATCCCACCTTCCTGTGTTCCAGATGGCTGATGATTACAGGTTTTGAACTGTCAACCTGTCACCATCAACCTGGAAGATGGGTACAGGTGGCAGCCCTAACTTCAGCATAATATATTTAGTTTTGATCCTGAATTTCAGTATGGTGGATATATTTGAGCTCAGTGCTGAATTTCAACACCATATCACTATTGAGAATGAGCAGGCCTTCTACACAGGTGATGGAAATTGCAACACTATAAATGAGCATTTAACACTCAGGTCAGATATATGTCTATTGTTAATATACTATATGTAATACAATTTAATGCAGGCATGTAAGCAATTGACTGCTTGGGCTGGAGGCTTTCAGTCATCTGTCAATAAAATGAATGTTGAGAATTTTAATTGGACTATGCATTTATTATTATTTATTCATACCCACCAAATTATCAAAAGATAAAAGAAAATAAATAACACTCTAGTGTAAAGAGCAGAGGAGAGTAATAAAAATGAAGAGATAGATGTTTGATATTAAAAGGTAGTTAAGTTTGATTTAGTTTGATATTTTTAGCTCTGCTGTATCTATGTAAAATGCTTTATTTCTTGTTAACATAATAATATTTAAATATTTTATGTGGAGTGTACATGGAGTATACATGGAATTTATGTATAGTTTAAAGAGCTATACATGGAATTTATGTATATTTTAAAGAGTCATACATGGAATTTATTCACAGTTTAAAGAGTCCACATGGAGTTCATATATACTCCAAGGGAGTGTCACCTACAGCACCTTTCTGAAATTAAATGGTCCATATGTGGGCAACAGCTCAACCAAGGTTTTTTTAGAGATATCCTTAATGAATTCATTTTTATGAACATGAAAGTATCACCCAGCAAGATTAGGCCAATCAGAGGATTTTTGACCAGGGCATAAAGCCTCTTTAATAGTCTGTGTATGTCATGACCTGAAACCTTTCCTGCACTTTTCACACACCTTCTGCTTATTTCCATTTCTAATAATAACTATTTCCTTTCTTGTAGATCATTTCCTAGTTATCATTTCCATGATATTTATATTTAGTTCTGACAATTAGTTTTATCACATGATCCTTTTCCCTGCATTCTTACACACATTAGCCCAACCCTTTTATTATGTCTTTACTTTGACATTGTATCTTATATCTCATGTCTTGTTTCTAATCCCTGTTTATATGGACAGTTAGTTTAGTTAGTATAAATACTTCAGTTTGTACTACTAAGAACTTCAGTTCAAATATCAACACACATTCCACATTCCTGACTTATTCTGCATTTCTTCCACCTTATCCACCCTCATAGTCTTAGGCCTTGTGCCTTTGCTACAATTCTGATTCTACCTTATCCAATTACTCAACAAATCTAGGACACCCAAATAGATTGCAAAGGGTGCAGCACATAAGCTGAAGCCAAGTCCATCCAATCTTTTTCCCACCCCTATTCTGACATTTCCCCACACACCCTTAGTCCATCTCACTCCATAACAGTGTATTGGGATCCACAGCCATTGTAATAAACAGATCTGCTCTATGAAAATAGAAATTGGTGGCTGGTACATCCTGACAATTTTTTATTATGTTTTGGGTACTGCCTGAAAAAGAGGAAGGAAGGATAGCCCATCAGCCCAGTGCATCTACTTCAATATCAGGATTTGCTAAAATAGCATCCACTACTCCCTAGTATGACTCTGCATAAATCTCCATTTCATGTTCTCTGATCCACTGCAATTGACATTACTCACAGCAGGTTCAAGCATCCACAATATACTCATGGAATAATTTCCAAGAAAGAAAGATATTCAGAGCATCACCTACATATGGATGCAGATAATAATGGAAATATTCTGTTTGAGGAACCTGAGATCTTTTTTGTGCTGGTACAAGTGCATTTGTCAACCTGGCTGTCCTTTAGGAAATAGAAGCACATAGTGAAGAGACCAGTACTGAGGATGGATTTTGCTAATTTGGGTTAAAACACCACCACAGAGATGAAGGACAATATCTCTATTATCTTCAGGCCAATCACCAAGGCCAGGAGAGTAATCTTACAACTTTGATTGGCTGGAATAATCATCCAGGTGAGTTATAAGCTGCTTTATATTGTTGCACTCCATAATGATGGTTGTAAAGCATATCCTGTAGCTCTCTCATAACATCTCAGTTTAATTTTTACTTGACAGCATGAACAGCCATGCAATCATTTACTCCAGCATTAGTAGAAGAACCATAGGTGTATAGTTGTGAGTGATTACTATCACTTTAACCAGCACCATTTTATATATGGGCAGCTTGTAAGTCATTGAATTTTAAAGAAAAAAAAGTTAACTTATCAGGATTACCTTGAAGACTATGTGGATGATGTTGATCTGTTAAAGTACCTTGAGACTTCAAAGAATCAACTATGTGCCTATTTTAAGCATTTTCTCTCTCCCCTACCTCCTCATCTAAATTACTTACCCCTCCCTCTTAGTCACAAAACTGCCAGAAGGTTCACTGACACTTGTACAAGCAGATCTGCCAACAAACTGCTTCTCAGTTCAATGCTGCAAAGCCCTCTGCTGCCTCCTCTGGCTATGTTGACAAAAACCTTCCAAAGTACCTCCGCAAATTCACTAGTACACATATTGCACTCCCCAGCTGCTAGGTAGGCTTCCTGGTGTTTCAGCTTAAGCACATTCCTGCCAATGTCAGGCAGAATGAGCTGCTTGTGGAGCTCAGCTATCAGGGAGTTGTTTCTCACAGTAGGTTCATTATGTTCTTTTGAGATTATAAATATCACTCTTTCAATCTAGGTTCTCCATCACTTCTATGCATGTTGTGCCCCACACATATATCTTTAACCCCCTTTCCATTAATGAGATCTACCATTGCAACAGTTGCTGCCAAAATGATGGCAGTACTGGCACTCTCATTGTCACATCCAATGTGGAAGTATCAGCCAGGTGATGCCTGTTGAGGTCAACCCACCAAGAAAGATCACCTAGGATACCTAGGAAGAATAAGCCACAATCCTTAGCCACTTTGTTGGTGGTGGCCAGATAAATTTCAAGCTCATATCAATGACTTCTAAGTGGTAGGTTATTCCCATTCTTGGTGTTCTGAAGACCTGGTGAAACAATCAACATGGTTTCTGATTAATCAATGGACCTTCTCAAAGGAAATTTTGATTAATCATTGTTGTGATTAATTGGTATGAAGTGCAGAAGTGGGCAGGATATCTTATTTAAATGATCATAGATTATTTAAATTTATCATTCTTGTGATTAATCAGTATTAATGATTGCAAATCTTGGCCAATTAAACAGTTTAAATAATAGCATACTCTGGTGTGATTAAACATTGAATTAAATCATAAAGAAATAGAGAGTCAAATACTTGTTTAAACATAGGGTGAAATTTGGAGAGATATCTAGTTCTCCTGGATTAAACCAATTAATATTTCACCTTCTTTTAATATCCAATCCTTATACCCCACTAGTGCAAAATCTAATTGATCCCCATTGGATTCATTCCATTGGATCACACACTAGAATTCCCCACACAGTATGTCCTATTGACATATCACTGTAGAGATTCAAATAGAGTACAAACAATGTACATTTACTCACTAATTTTAGTGAAATCCTCACCTGATTGGACTATGCCCCTGATGTGAATATGAATAAGATGTATTTACTCACAGTATTTGGAAAAATCCTCAGAACACTGCTTGTCAGGCACGTCAACACAATCTACTCAGAGAGAGTGCCAAGGTCAATACACAAACTATCAACTTAAAAGAGAGGGAGGGAGGAGTGGAGTAGAGACCTATAGTATTGGTGGTAAGAAATGACCAGCTAAAGACTACTGAATAAAAGTTACAACAACTACTATATATACTAAAAGGCCATGCACATAAGGTGCAACTAAAGCATGTTCAAGTAATGAGGGAAACATGTGTAACTAATGTATCTACTGTGCACTGCGGCTGTGTACTGCGACATGTGTTACAAACATTCCTATATACTAAGAATAGACTGAAATGAAATAAGTATGACTACTGTGTGTTATCCTCATGTATTAACATGAGCTAGCTTTGTTTGGTTTTATTGTTGAAATTATAGAAACTGTTCTAATAATTAGAAAAGAAAAGAAAAACAATAATTGAAATAAATGATTCATGACACTGCTGCTGAAGGCTTGCTAGTTGATAAGGAGTCAGGACTTGAATGGATTGAAGGAGCATGAGTTGAGACAACCTTCAGTGCCATGAGAGATTGTATATATAATGTATGGTAATGAGGAGAACAATGGTAGCGAGGGTGGTTAAACAATTGAACTCCTTGTTGTATGAGCTGTGACCATTGTACTGTCACTTGGCCACAGGTCCACAGAGCTGGATTGTTGCTACAACAATGATCTGTGGCCTTGAAAATTTCTTTTATTGTAAGTTCTGTATAAATGCCCCTGCTCCAGGTTTGCACTATCTTCTCTTTCAAAGCCTGTTGTCAATACAGTTGTTCAACAGCCCAGCATGAATAAACAGTGAGCCACTGGTATTTCCATCAGCTTCATGCAATTCTAGACCATAATTGAAAGAAGTTTGTAGTTGATTCTCTTTTATCATCTCAACTCTATATTAACTATTCAAACATTCTCTAGGGTAACTTTGGAATTTAATATATTCACATACAAGATTCTCTTGTCTATGTTTAATCAATCCCCTGTCCATGTTTAATCTACTGTGATTAATCAATCTCCTAAGTCACATTTAATCCATAGTAATTAATCATCCAATCATCTTGAGAGCTATCTGTGCTTCTTTTCTATTTGCTGTGTTTAAGCAATGTTTAATCAATTTGTGTTTAAGTACAATTCCATTAAAGATTACTGACTGTTTAAACCACACCCTGCATGCAATTTTTTGCTGTTTAATCATGGAAAACAGTCACATTTCAAGTTATTAAGAGGGTTAGTACCATAAAACCAGTTTAAACTACAAGATTAATCAGAAACCATATGGTTACGGGCTAATAATATTTTGCAGAGTCTACTATGAATGAATGTCTACAATGCCATTTTCCCTCCTTCTATCTCCAATTATGAACAGCTATGCTCTCTAGTAGTTCTACTATGATTTATGCATATATGAGTATATCCTCCACTACAATGCAGTAACAAGGGCTACAAGCTATTGATGTCGGAAATCTTCCCAATGAGACTGTCTATTTCATGCTTAATTATTCATATGGTCTCAATCTTCATTAGCTTGAAGTTGCAAGTGTTCAGCTCCAATCCACTTTGGTATATAATTGAAGGGATCCCTTCAACCTTGAGGATCTTAGTGGCAGTCAGAATGGATGATTCACTGTTGATTCTGATGATGACACAAGGTCTGATTTGCAAGAGTTTTCGACCTCTGAATCATGGGAGAATGATTGTCAACTCTGACAGTTCCCAAAATGCTTGTCGATTCCAAGTTAATCCAGTGATTATTCACTGCTACCTGACTATTACTCTGTATACTTATATCTAATACATTGTTTATCAAGCTCGTCTAATTGTGCATCTCAACATTACCTGCTTGGTGTATATGCTAGGCAGGTGCCTCTCATCTTTTCCTTGCCGATTTTCAGCAGTTTCAGCAGGCATAGCCTTGGTAGGAAGGAATATGAATTTGAGGAAGGGGAGCACAGATGTTGGGGAGTAGTAAAATAGTTATAATGAACGGTATAAAATTCAGTACATTACCAATACATATTTTATTCCGAGTCAGAAGCTCATTTTTTTTAGTTCAAGGTAATCTTTTATGATTTAGAGAAAAACTGTTGGGCGTATTCAAAAGTTGGCAACGAGAATCATAGTCGACGTAGAATCGCCCTACAGAACGCCTACAGAGGCGTTCCACCGATTCAAGACGATTCTGGGTGTCAAAATCATGTCCAGAATCGGGCCTTGAATCGTTGACGAGCCCCACCGGGCTCTGTACACGAAAACTCACCAGTAGGAACATCACGCGACCAGCTAGGATGCTTTGGAACGCATCAGGAAGCTTCAGAACATCGCGGAACATTTATTTGAGCTCGGAACGGCGGATTCGATCACGGGATAGACCATTTTCTTTTGATTTGATTAGTATTTTTCATATTTTATTCAGTTGTGGACTTATTGGAGGTAAGATACACTCTATCGATTGCACAGAAGACATCTCCTGCATTCCCTACAGATCAATTGAGTCCCATGAGCAAGTCTGGTGTCTACAGACGCTCAAATCTTCATTCTACTTCAAAATTTTACATTTTATTTTGACTTTACTCCTTTCTGTTGAAGGACTTTCTTATTTACTTAAAAACATATGTTTTCACGGTGTAGTTCATTAGTTCAGAATCCCCTCTCCTCCTCTCCTCTGTACCCAATCGCTCTCCAGTATATTTCAGTCAAACACTTCGAATTTTACAGAATAAATTCAAGTTTTTGGAGCTCAGATCTTCGCAAATCGTCCTCCTCACTAAATCGCGACCCTCTAGACGACGCCAACGCTAATCAACACCATTCTTTTTGCATCGTCTAGGCGACTTTCTTACGCTCCTATGCGTCTTCGTTTCATAATTTTCCAAGCTCTCGTTGTCGAGCTATCGTAGTTGCGCTCCGGCAACTATTTTAGCGTTTTCTCTGGCAGTTTTCCTCATTTTCTATCGTCTCTGTCGTGCCCGTCGTGCACTCGTCGTGTCCTCCGTCCGTCTATCAGCCTGTCAGCTTCTCGGTCATCGTCCTCCCGCTCCTATCGCGCTATTTTTTTTATCCCTTTCCCTCAGCACTTTGTCATTCTATTAGCAGTCCTTTTCCCAGTTTGTTAGGACCGAAGTGAGGCTGTCCTCGCAATTTTATTATTTTGTTTTCTAGGTATACAGCTATTCTAGGGATTATATATTTTATATTCCTACTCTCTAGGCGGTACCTAGGTCGACATCGTCATCAGCATCGACCGTGAATCGTCCATTCTGACTGGCCCTATCGCATATCCTTCATTTATTTTAAGAACACCTCAATGGATGTAAGAGAATGACTTGTATGATTATCTCTGATGATTCAAAGTGGATAGGAAAGGTATCTTTTGGCTATCAATTAATACCACTATTACATTACAGTGGTGCATTCACACCTTGCATTCTTAGCCCATACAGATTATTTTCAGTATCAGGTAATAATACAGAAAAGAAAAGACTCATACTACCGTGCTTATAGCGGCCCACTGCCACAAGTTTCTAGTACAGGCCTATCTTTCTGCCTTCAATATGGGTTCTTCAGATGAGCATGTGATCATCAAAGCGTAGAAGTAGCCCAGGAATGGTTGGCATCAGTAGTTGACTCGCCGTCCTGGCTCCTTCAGGTATGGTATATTTTAGGTCCAATAGCGAACAGTCAGGAAATCAAACTTTACGTATAACTTGTCATTGGCGAGCGCTGACCGTTGATAGAAGACAGTTGGCAGATAGAAAGATTCAATCTCAATGCGGTTGGTGAGTTCATCTGACTCAGTTTGGTTCAGTTTTCTAATCTCTAAATAACTGTGGGTGCTAGTAGGGATTCGTCATATGACATGAGGCGACTCTTTATGAATGATCAACGTCAGTGGTAAACCTTCCTGATGAATTTGTAAGATTTAAACAATGTGCATGTAATTTTGCACACCATTTTGCAACATCAAAAATAGTTGCTGGCCCGGAGTGTTCAGACCTTGGGTATTTTGGAACACTTAAGACATCAAGCCTTACATAGAAGTGCTGATAAAATCCCGTCACTTGAACTTCTTCCGCTCAAAAATATTCATCATGTCTTTTGCCATCATTACAGAACGTATGATTACATCCACTCACTCGGTATTTTCAAATATTTTAAGGTAGAAAGTAAATATTCAGAAAGGATCTGTGGACGAGAAAGTAGAACAAAAAGTAAATGCCCACCGTCACAGTTTCACTCCGCGCATCTTAATCCCCCAACAAATCGATTCGCGAACTCGACCTTACAGCTGTTTGCAGATCTTAGGGCTGAGATCTTTCCAAAAGATAGTCAAATTTTGAAACGATCTAGTTATAGAGGAGGTAAATCTTATTTTCTCATATCAGAGTAGGTTTCCGCTTGCATTATAATCATATCTAAAGTATTGAAGATACTCTTGTTCGACCATTTTACACTGCAATTACACAACAGAAACGGCATTTTGTTGTATTTCTCTACAGATAAATATCTTGCTGCTAGGTATTTACAACGCTGTTCTGCGGAATATGGAATTGTGGCGATATCCGTAAAGATGAAGGAGTTAGAGCAGTTCGAAAAATAGCCATCAATCACGGCTGACGTGTTTAAGTGAAGGAAAATTGGATTTAATGATCCTCAGCAAGCGTCTTCTGCTGTGTAAAATATACCTATTTCGAGAGAGGTGATCTGGTAAATCCAACGACCACGATTGACGGCCTAAGAATGAAGTGCCCCTCATGAGGCCGACGCGTAGAACTGGGTAGGCCGGTGAGGATCCACTGACATGCTGACAACAGAACATCTGTTGTGGATGAGCATGTCCGCAATAGTCGCTGTACACTGTCACAAACCTCCATTATGAATCATTTAATACTACGCATTTTTATTTCCCATAAGTAATCGATATCATTTCCCTCGGAAGAATTCATTCATCTGTCATCACACTTCCTTTCTCTTATTCAAAATGATACATACCCTTCTATTACGGTTCTTAATTTATCATTACAATTTCCTTGATTGACTTACGCAGCGCTGTTTCAGTGATACAGACAATAAAGATTGAATGATCTTCAGTAGTCGTACGTTATAAATATTTTGAAGCAGCTTAGAGCACTATCCAGGCTTACAGACACGCCAGGATGTTCTCTACCTTCCTGAAAATTCTCAATAACAGAGCATAGAATGGGAACTATCAAATAGCTATGATAGTAAATGGGTCATTGGGATAACGAAGCAACAATCTGCCCGACTCTAGAGTCCACCTTCTCCAGAATTTGAATTGTATCAGCCTGAAAGAATGTAAATAACTTGTCAGGAGTCTGCCAAACTGGCATAGAGATGCATAAGATATTTACCCAAAGTTGATGTGAGATCTTCTGACCAGCCTCTCCGAGTATAAAATCGCTCTCGCCCGCCGGCGCGCACAGAGAAAGATACTTTGCGTGTAGTTCACGCTCTTCGGGTGTTACCGCAGCATGAACAATAGTTCGACTTCCTTCTTCAGTTGGGCGAGCAACCGCGCGCTTGAGAAGTCCAAGGAATATCTTCCCGCTTATTTTGGACTCGGCCTCTCGAGTGATACGGGAGTGACAAAAGCCTGGAGAGACTGACATCACAGAGACTGGTGTATCTTTGGGGAAACAAGCAGAAAGTTCGTGAGCGAACATAAGTAGCAAGACTGCATATAAATTAGTAATAAGCCGGTGCTTTGGCTACTAAATTCGCCATACCTTTAGACACGTTGTAGCGGTGTTTCATCACGCTATGAAAGCGGAATTAGGAATAGTTTATAGGGAGAATTAAATATTACCGACGAGCTTGTGCAATATGTCTTATCGTTCAAAGTCGCCAAAACATTCTCTTTAGGCATCTTCTTCTGGTCGATAAAATGATGTCCGTCGCTGCTAAGTAACACAATCCTCGAAGCGGAATCTCTGGTCGAGTTTTTCAAAAGTTGCGGGAGTAGGAGAATACATAAAAGCGCATTCGAGAGATAGTTGACCTGAAGGCTGGTAACGGATACTGCTCAACATAATTCAAAGCAAAAGGTGGATAGAACTTACGTGCTTTCCCAACCATCCTCGGTCTGTGAATATTCACGAGTTGACTTGGCTGCGTTGGCCACTAATGTGTCCAACTTCGCATCTGGGTCGCGTTCTAACTTATCTACTAACTCAATAACAGACTTGAAAGAGGATAGGTCCAGTTCCAGCGGTTGTATTGTGGCGCTATCAGCCATTAATGCTTGAAAAATACAGCATTTATTTAGGCAATCATTCAAGCAAATTGGTACGTACTCTTAAACGTAGCCTCCGCTGTAGAGAGCTCCCTGCATGTTAGGAAGAGTCTATCTGGCGACATTTTAATCAGCTGTGAAGCTGCCGACAAGCCCAAACCTGCGTTGGCTCCTGTTAGCAGAATTGAACGTCTGCGTAAATTACCTTCAGCTACAGGGACAGGAGTCCACTGGTCGCGAAGGAACTGCGTATAAGTCAGTTGAACCATGATTGGCGAACGTAGACAGTCGAGTTGGACAATAAGGATGAATGATTAGAGAGAGGCTTAAATATTTAGGATGGCGAATGCCGGAAACTCGTGCGTTGTTTGCGTGCTGTTTGTCGTGTCCCCGAATTCCAGCAGCCAAATTTGACTTGTTTTGGAACTGAGCTAGCTCAGATATCTTCCGCATGATGCGCCTTCTAAATGAATAGACGTGGGAAACACTCGTGGGAGCGAGTCCACTTCTTAGAGTGCATATGTATGCAGAAACGTTATTTTTATGAACCTCCCCGACTCCTATCACATCGGAAAGTACAGATTTTCAGGTAACCTGAAAATTAGTAATAAACTTAAAGCTTATATAATATCTTTGGACTGACTAAAAGCTAAACTTAAATTTACCAATTTTATTGTATATATACTTTGATCGAAAATTTTGGATTTAGTCATGTTTTATTGTTCACTGAAACAATAATCTTAAAGTTCAGTTTTGGTAGGGCTGAAATCTTTGCTTAATTCATAAGTTTTTGTCAAAGTTTAATAATGGCCGAAAATAGACATTTCAATTGTCCTGAAAACCGTTCCAAATCGAGAACTTTCAACAATGATTTCGGTCAGCCATAAGTTTCATTATGTTGCCATGTTTTTTGTCTATCTGAAATGAGTGTGAAAATCATAAATTTGAGGCTGTCTGAAACCTGATACTTCCATCAATTCTGAGTGTATACTGAGTGTACACCAAGATTCACGTCTCCTGAAAATTATGCTTTTCATGCTAATTTCAAGCAGACAGAAAACATGGTAACATAACGAAACTTAGGGCCAACCGAAATCATTGTTGAAAATTCTCGATTTGGAACGGTTTTCAGGACAATTGAAATGTCTATTTTCGGCCATTATTAAACTTTGACAAAAACTTATGAATTAAGCAAAGATTTCAGCCCTACCAAAACTGAACTTTAAGCTTATTGTTTCAGTGAGCAATAAAACATGACTAAATCCAAAATTTTCGATCAAAGTATATATACAATAAAATTGGTAAATTTAAGTTTAGCTTTTAGTCAGCCCGAAAATATTACATAAGCTTTAAGTTTATTGCTAATTTTCAGGTCACCTGAAAAATACTTTCTGATGTGTATGTATTGTATGCGTCCTTACGTTTAATCATTCTGATATGGGATCTCGATGATGAAGGTTTGATTAGATATTTACCCGATTATTCCTCTCATTCAATCATTGTCCGAGTTGTCTCTGTTGCCTAGGCGGGCCCCCATGATGTACGGATCTCCCTCTGGTCTCCCTCACTATGACACCGGTTGGCGGACCGCGACATCACGTGTAATTCATAACCTTATCGCAAACATATGTCAATAAATCTAAAAGACTTGCAGCTGGGTCATGTATTTTATGTAGTGATTTACAGATGCATTTCCCTCTTCTTCTCAAATTCTAAACTAAAGACATATGCTTTAATTAATAATCTCCAAGGTCTGAGTAATATTTTACCGCCACTCGCTCTTAGAAAATTCCATGGTATATAAAATAAATGTATTATAGCTAATGATGATACAAGTGAATAATTAAGATAAAACAGAGGGTAGCGAAGGTGAAGGGAGTGAAGGTAGGGGTGATGGTAACGAGGATGGGGGAGGGTAGCGTGGAGGTGCACGCTGACGTCGAAGGTGGAGGTGGGAGTGGGCGGCTGCGTGCAGTGAGTCTTACTGGTGGTTGGCGCTGGCGTAGAGATGACGATGGGGGCGTTAGCCGTGCTGACGTTGTAGATGGAGGCGGGCGTTGACCTTGACAGTGCACATCTTGCTGGTGTTGGCGCTAGTGGTGAGGTGGCGATGGGGCATCTGGTGGAGGGGGACGATGGTGTTGAGACGGTGATGGGGGGCATTTGCCACACTGGCGTAGAAAGTGTAGGCTGTTTCCCACCCTCTCTTCGTCTCTCATCTTCTCTTCACCTTAGAATATTCACCTCCTACGCACCTTCGCACTTTGTGTGCGCTCCTGTGTTCGTGTCTGCGTTGGTGGCATTCATAGTGTTCGCGGTGATGTCCACAATGCAGACACTGGCCCACATCTCTCTTCACGAGGAGGGGCACACGGTGCTGTTAGTTCTATATTGCATAAAATGAGTCAAAAATAAGAAAAAAAGAAAAAGGATAAAATGAACACTTACTTTGATGTGGGGGATAGGAGGAGAGAAGGGATGGGGACGAAAAAGAAAGAAGGGAGCGTAATTTTACATCACGTGTAAATTTTCCAGAAAAGGAATGTCATAGTGGGGGGGAGAGTCGGGAGACCAAGGTGAGGTTGCTCACCATCTCGCGCAACGAGGAGCGTCCCTTGCACCTTCCTCAGGCACTTGGCTCTTTATTCGTCTGAAGCGTTTCTCTCGTGATTGACCTCTCCCATGCATTCCAAACGTGGCTCGAATTCACTCAGCCCTTCCTTCTCGAGCTCACTTCCCTCATTCCTGAGCTCCTGAGATTTGTCTATCAATTGGTCCCAACCTCTCAGTTGATCACGCCCGTCCATCCATCCATCCATCCTCGCATGCCCCGGCACATCGTCCCGTCTCATTTCTCTTTCCCAGAACTTATTGCGTGGCCTTCATCGTCATCGTTCTAGTTCTGCCGCGTCCAGTGCAGGGACTGCCCGCTGTTTGGATGCCCTGCATGTGATGAATGGTGGATGCGTTGGTTAGGTACTTTCCGTTATCGTTGTCTATCCCATCCGCATTGACAATTGTGCTATAGAGATTCTATGTCCTCTCAGCCCGCCTACCATCCCGTTCCGTGGTCCCTATGTGCCAAGCCTGCGTCTCTCAGTGAACGTCGCGTCAATCCTCCTCCCTCAAACAATTTTGATCATCGAAACCATCATCATGGGTGCCCTCCCCATCCTTAAATCTCCCCCCAACAACAATACACGCTTCCATGTGTTTCCACTGTCACCACTCGCGAACCATCACACTTCCTACACACCGCCGTATATCGGACGACCCTCGACGCGTCCACATTCCTCCCTCGATATAACTGATACCACTCGCCGCTCCTGCGCCCTTTCTACCCACTCAGGCCAACTGGCAATTCACCAACTCAGACATCCTCAATGGAATGAGTCTCACGCTGGCGCGTTCGGAAAACGACCATGAACGCTGTCTCTCTGCGCTGAATATGGTTTAATTGGAGTTGACGATCAACCAAACCAATTAGTACATCGCAAATCCTTCCACACCCTCCACGAGTAACAACCTCTCAGTCTACGCACATCTGCCCGGCCAACTCCATCTCATCAATTCCTCAGCGCTCTCGCAGCCAGTACTGCTCACCACTGCCACACGTGAAAACGTTCGCTAATTTACGAACTCGGCCCGCCATTAGGAGTAGAGAGAGGATGCACCACTACGCACTTCCTTCAAACAGTATCCACTGAACTCGATGGGAAGGAGAAGAGAACTAGAGACCTGCCAGGACTTGAACACCTTTGTGTAGCTCGACTACACTCTACCTGTCCTCCTCGCTTTCCTTCGGTATAAATCTCAAAGCCCCTCTGCCGCCTTCCGCCCTCCTCTCCGCCGTTTTGTCATCCCGAATAACGGACAGGTGTCAATCGTACCCGCCTTGAACTTCTGCTCGCTCAAGACAACACATTCAAGCAAGAAACCTCACGAGTGGTCGAGAGCCGCAAGCTTGCAAGCTTTAAGAAGCAATATCATAGAAGGGCATGGGGACTATTGAATGTCGTGATCTCCGGTATTCAACCGAAGTAGAACGGGTGATATGGCGGTGAGGACGAGGATCTCTATGTGGACGTGGATGTAGACGTGGATGCGCATGCAGCTCAAACGCAGGGAAGTTATGGGATCGAAGTTGGCGGGTCTGTCCCCGATGATGTACGAGAAAAGTAACGTGTACGTCTAACTCCTCTTCGAATATCATCAACTGCTAACCAGCTCCACATGTCCAGTAATACGCACCTCGTTGAAGCGTGGGTTGAATCTTCATTCTTGCCTTCCTCTCCTGCATTGCCTAAGAACTCGAGTGAGACATTCACCGCGCCTACATCATTTACCTGCGCGCAGACGCTGTACATCCTATACGTTGGTCCTATACGTTGGTAGGGTGATGAAGATCCTCTCGTGTTTGGAGGCCACAGCAGATGTAAAGGAAAGTGTCAATGGCCTCGTCGGACCCAACACCGAGGAAGATATGGCCAGGGTGGGTAGCCCTCAGAGAGAGGTTAGGGGAATTTGATATCGCCTTAGTAGGGGCCGGGATAGCGGTGAAGGTTGAGGTCGAGGGTTTGTACTAGGTCAGGGGTGAGTTCCTCTACTCGATCAGAAGGAGAGAAGAAAGACGAGGAGGAGCGTGTAGGGGTGGTTTCGTTCACGGCAAAGAGGATGCCTTCTTTGTCGTGATCGCGAGCGCAGCGATATGGGGGAAGAGCAAGGATATTGGGGCAGAAGGCAACACACATGTATTCCTGACTGGATGTGATTTACCTCTCCCACACAAGCATGCTGTCCACCATCCTCAAATATTCTTATTCTCCCCTTACTCATCTTCGCCCGGGGGATCATCACCATCGCCTGCAAGTTTTCAATGGCAACATCCTCCTAAATGTACCCCTCCGTTATCCTCCCCTGACCCAAACAAGTCCACCCCTCCCTCACCCTCGCCTGCGGTCCCAACGCCGGGGACGAAGCTCAGCTCTTCTCGACGGCGCAGATAAGAGCAATTGGCCGCATCATAACAGGTCCGGTATAGATATCATGAGAGCTACGGGGACTGCTACGTACGACAAGTTCGACACGGCCAATGCCAAGTCTATGCTTCAAGATCGACCAGGTTGGACGCAAGTCTGGGCCTCCAATGCTTGAGTGCAGGCTCATCTAAGTGCGTCCTCTTCCCTTCCTTACCCGCTCTTCATGGACTAATCCACCTCACCTAATAGTGGCCGGCGCCCCGTCACCCGTCTTTTTCACCACCAACCTCACGCCGGACAATTACTACGTCTAGCATGAAACATCGTTCTCTACCTCTCCACCTTCCAGAGTACCGAAGTCTACCTTTGCGCCTAGCCCAAAGCCTGTGAGTCGAGTAGGGGCGGGCCCAAGCAGAGCGAGTTCGTGGCGTTCCCGGGCGAGCACAGTAATAATGACGATAGATTCTCGATCTTAATGTAGGTCGTGCTATTCCATTTTTATACCTCGTACGGTTATCTTATATTTCGTTTGTTCCGCTTTCGCAGGTCTTCTACTATGCTATGTATCCCCGTCTATACTATCCTGGTTGGCCACTTTATATTAGTTTTTTATTCAAATTGTACCGTTTTGTGGACTGGTTGAATAGGCATGCTTGGCATTATCCAGTAGTGTAGGGACATAAAGGTTCTCGCAATAAATATGTTGAATTGAGTTGAACAACTGCAGGGAAATAGAGGGACAGGGTTCAAAGTCTGATCAAGAAGGAAATAAAAAAGAAATACAAGGGTAGATAGGGAAGGAATCACGGGGAGAGGCATAAATGTGAACAGCCCTCGAAATCTATTTCTCCTGTGGATGTAGATGGATGTCTATTGTAACAAAGACTCAAAGCTATAACAGGCACATTTGTTCATTATCTGTGAAGTAAATAATGGCTCTTTTCTTCTGTATTGAATGGTAGTTTCCTCCTTAGTATTCTTGAAGGTTGGTGAATCTTCAAGAACTTTGATATTTTGTAGATTGGGAGTGCTTTTTGATTTTTATGCCAAGGACAAGTTTTGATCCAAAATGAAACCCATTTCTATATATGAAACATGGAGTCTCAAATTAATGATATAATTGCATGAGTTTCTGATAATATTTATAGCAAGTTATGTTTTAACTAGTTGAAGCAACAACAAAGTTGCTTCCATGCACCAACTCTATTCTCACTAGCTTGGGAAATAGTTGATTCAGAATTATTATCAAGATTCACTGTGTGCTACACAATAACATGCATGAGTTCTCATTAAAATTATCAAAGAAAAAAGTCTAATTACATAATTTGATCGTGTAGGGGAAGCTAATTCTGGATGTCCTTCATATTTGTGCTGC
>JASFCX010000115.1:0-20511 GCA_036937015.1 Crucibulum parvulum | reverse complement strand
GAAATTCAGCCACTCATTTTCATATTATTTGAGTAGTAGAAATTCAGCCACTCATTTTCATATTATTTGAGTAGTAGAAATTCAGCCACTCATTTTCATATTATTTGAGTAGTAGAAATTCAGCCACTCATTTTCATATTATTTGAGTAGTGAAAATTCAGCTATTCATTTTCATATTATTCAAGTAGTGGAAATTCAACCACTCAGTATCATATTATCTGAGCAGTGGAATCCAGCTACTCAGTGTCATATTATTTGAGTAGTGCTATTTCAGCTACTCAGTTTCATATTATGTAAAGAGTGGAATTTCAGCTACTCAGCTTCATATTATCTGAGTAGAGGAAATCCACCTACTCAGTGTCACATTATCAGAGTAGTGGAAATTCAGCTCCTCAGTGTCATATTATCTGAGCAGGGGAAATTATTACAAAGTGAGATGGACTAAGGGCATGCAGGGAAATGTTGGAATAGGGGTGGGAAAAGGATCGGATGGACTTGGCTTCAGCTTATGTGCTGTGCCCTTTGCAATCTATTCAGGTGTCCTAGATTTGTCAAGTAATTGGGTAAGGTAGAATCAGAATTGTAGCAAAGGTGCAAGGCCTAAGACTATGAGGGTGGACAAGGTGGAAGAAATGTGGAATAAGTCAGGAATGTAGAATGTATTGATATTCAAACTGAAGTTCTTAGTAGTACAAACTGAAGTATTTATACTAACTAAACTAATTGTCCATATAAATGGGGATTGGAAACAAGATGTGAGATATAAGACATGATGTCAAAGTAAAGACATAATAAAAGGATTGGGTTAATGTATGTAAGAATGTGGGGAAAAAGATCATGTGATAAAACTAATTGTCAGAACTAAATATAAACATCATGGAAACAATAACTAGGAAACGATCTCCAAGAAAAGAAATAGTTATTGTTAGAACCGGAAATAAGCAGAAAGTGCATGAAAAAGTGTGGGAAAGGTTTCAGGTCATGACAGAAATCCAGCTACTCAATGTCAGTCTGAGCAGTTCAGGGAGTCCAATCAGACTATTATAACTTTACTAATAACTTATACTTAACTAATACTTTAATTAGTAAGTGCTACAATCACCAGTAAGCTTATGTAATCATATTACTGAGCACTAATAGTGGCACTACTTAGATTTTACTTATACCAGTATTTTGCTTGCACTACACTGCTGAGATGGACAGCAGCTGCACCTTACAGTGTGGCTGAACTGCTTAGTAACATTACATAACAATTTTTTTTCTAATTCAAGACACTTTCCCAGGCACTCTCTTAATATATAGGACAAGCTTTTTGACCTGTGCTTTGCCATGGGCGTACTCATTCCTCATACCCCTAGCTATGCCAGCTCAACAGCTTGTTGGGGGCTCCACCCCCAAACCCCTGGCTTAATCCCAGTTCTGAAGGACATCTCTAATCCTTGCTTTCATCACACATCATTAATCCCTGTTTTCATTACACATATTTAATCCCTGTTTTTATCAGACATATTTAATCCCACTTTTCAAATCACATCTTTAATCCTAAATTTTAATCAATATTTCTAATCAATATTTTATTTCTCATCTCTAATCCCATCCCATCTCATCTCATCTCATCTCATCTCATCTCATCTCATCTCATCACATCACATCTCATACTCCTTTCCTTTCAATTAATTACCTATTCTCCTATAACATACTTCCCTTCCCATCATATCTTATTTAAATCCTATACAATCCCACTTCTACCTCTCATATGCAAACCTTCCTATCAATTAATTCAATCACATCATATCCCATCCCACCCCTTTCTCTCTTATACTCCCCTTCCCACTTTTCTTTCCCATACCCCACACTTCTACTATACTCCCTTTCCCATCAATCATATTTACTCTTATCTCCCTGCTCTCAAATACCTCCCTTCTCATTCAATTCTATCCACCACTATCCCACTATACTTCCCTACCTATCAATTAATTCAATTCCATTCACTCCCATCCTTCTCCTCTCTCATACTGCCATTCTTATTCAACCCCTTCCATTCTATCCCTCACTTTTTAATAATACTCCTGTTGCCATTCAATTCTCTTCAATCCCATCCCCCTCCCTCATAACTTGCCTATATCCCTTTCCCATCATTCCATCCCATCCCATCCCATCTCATTCCATCTCATTCCATCCCATCCCATCCCATCTCATTCCATCTCATTCCATCCCATCCCATCCCATCTCATTCCATCCCATCCCATCCCATCTCATTCCATCTCATTCCATCTCATCTCATCCCATCCCATCTCATTCCATCTCATTCCATCCCATCCCATCCCATCCCATCTCATTCCATCTCATTCCATCCCATCCCATCCCATTCCATCTCTGCTTCTCTTGCTTTCCCACACTCCTTCTGAAGCTTATTTTCCTCACTATCATATACTTCCCTTCCTATGTAGATCCCATCTTCACTCTTTTACTATACTCCCCTTTTGTCACATCCTGGAACTTCAAGCATACCTTCCGTCCTTCCAACTTCCTTCCGACACTCCTTCCACCCTATCTTCCATTCATCATTTTCGACCTTCCTTATTTTGTAAATATGTTTCATCACCATAGTTCCCTTACAATTGATTTTAGTTACATAGCCCTTACACAGCATTCCTCCCGACTTACCATTTCACTCATTCCATTACAACCATTTATTAGTTTCCACAATACTATCATCATAGCCTTGGTACATCATACTACCATTCTGTCTCTAAGTTCATCCCTAGTTATCTTCCATAGTATAAATACCTTCTGCTTGTATCCTCTGCTCCTCAGTTTGAATATTAAAGTTAACACTTTTCTCTGATCTACTTTGCCCTCATTATTAGACTTATGTCTGATAACACTTCTGACCCTCCAACTTGCTTCCAACTTCTCATTCTGACTATTTGCAAATACTAGGACAGAATAGATTGTGAAGGGCGCAGCACATAAGCTGAAGCCAACATCTGTATGATCTAACTTCCGACTCAACTGATATATCCCTCTGCTATCCTCCAACTTTTTGCTGTTTGACATCTTTCCATCATGAACAATCCTATTCAATCCCATCCCACCCCCCTTTTCAATACTTCCCTTCTCATTCAATCCCTTCAATCCCATTCTCCACTCTCCAATAGTACTCCTGTTCCCATTCAATCCTCTTCAATTCCATCCCTCTCCCTTGATCCACTCTCCTATACTCCCTCTCCCATCATTCAATCTATCAATTATATTCACTAATTCCATCCCATTCATCCCCCTCACTCTCCTATACTCCTTCCTCTTCAACTCCATCCCTTACTCTCCCATAAGTACCCCCCTCCCATTCAATCTCAATTTATCATTATTTGTACACTCACTGGATGTAAAACAATGGGATGTAAAACAATCAAATATATAGCATTATTTAAATAACATTAAACACCTAAAAATGCGAATAATACAGAGATATAATGTCTAAAGATGGGTGAAACAGGGACTTTGTAACACTAAGAATGCCTAAGAACATAAAAAGTAGCTAAAGGTATATAAAAATGCCAAAAAAAAATGGAGGAAAAGGACAGAGAAGAGGTAGAATTAACATGTGTAGGCCATGCTTTGGCCATGCTGCACATTGGCAAAATCCTTATCACCAATTATCACCAATTATCACCTGTTAAACCCTGTTATCACTGGGTTATATCCAGTGCAGCCAGATGCTGATTAGTAATTACATTATTATATAATAAAGACCCTTTTGCAACCCTTTTTCATGACCCTTTTGACCATGCATGGCCATTCACATGGACCATACATAGCCACTTCCCTGCACACCAAATGGGGACCATTGTCTTTTAATATAGTGGGATATCAGCATGTCAAATAAAAAGAATCAAACATTCACAAATAACCACAAATAGTGATAAATACCAAAATTGAATGAACAATCAAATATACAATAAAGTGTTATTAACAATCATTGATATATTGTAAACAACATTAGTTTGACAGCTGTATTTGTTTCTATTTGGAATTACTTGTTTCTGTTAGTGTAGAAGTTTTATTTTTCTATTTGATCTTATTTGGTTCTATCTAATATTCTGGATTTTTTTGAAAGAACATTTTTAAATGCAAATATTTGTATATATTTGTTAATATCTCAGATTTGCAAATGCAATTCTTAAACAATTTTAATGAAATCAATGATGTCAGGTTGCTATTAACAGTGTCTACAATCAGAGATATATACATATATATACAAATATTTGCAGTTAACAACTTTATTCATTTAATATTTGTTACATTTTGTTACATCTGTATTTCAGTGAAGATAGTTGTTTGTAAATATTTGTAAATATTTGTTTATATCTCAGACTGTAGAGACTATTAATAGAAATGTGACATTGTTTGTTGCATCAAAATTGAATAAAAGTTGCACCTGCAAATCACAAAATACTGACCAAATCACAAGTCTTTTAGATTTGTTGACATCTATTTATTAATAGCATTGCGACCCTTTATAATTTAATAATGCACAATTGATTTCTATTTGCGCATTTTTGGTTAGCCATCAATTTCTCATTAAGTTTTTCATAATTTGGTCCATTATTTGTTATTTAATACTATTACTAATTTATTTTAAATTTTATCATTATAATAGATAGTGTCAATCAAGGAAGCTTTTATTTGTACTTGTTTAAACTTTCTGTATCAGTTTTGTCTTGTTGTATTTGGCCAAAAAAATATGATATTTATTAGAATATGAAAAATAATATTTCTATATTACTGTCTATAATTTTTTAAAGTATTTTTGCAGTATAAAATTATTATCTATGATTGACTTATAATGATCAATGATATCATAATGTACATCATTGAAAAGTCCTGAAAAATGCCTCTTCAATAATACTAAAATTGTGAATAGAGTGTTAAAAGAACCCTTATATTTATATTACTTGTGCCCATAAAAAGTATATGATATTATGTAATATATACATGGTTGCATTTTCAACAGCTGCTTTATGTTTGTGTTGTAGCTAAATTAATACTGAATATCTTGTCATATAACAACTCTTATGCATAGCCATGCTTCTCAGATTGACACTCCACAAAAGAACAAGCTCATTGGAGCATGGAAAGTTAACCAAAATATTGCAGAAGCAGCTGCTATCACAGGAACACATTATGGTACCACCTGTAACATTATCAGAAAATACCAGGAAACTGGATCCACCAAAAACTGCCCTTGCTCAGGCTGTCCCCAGACTGTTACACCTTGAATGGAGCATTTAATAGTTTGTTCTTGCCAAAAAGAGTGCCATATGCCATTCAAAGAGATTGTGAATCAGCTGGGACCATCAATCAGTGAGGGGACAGTTAGGAATGTGTTAAGGCAACATGGGTACCACTGGTGGCTAGCTAGGAAAGTTCCCCTGCTCAAGCCAGCCCAGAAGGTTGCATGTAAATACTGGGCAAAGATGCATTGGAGCTTTAAAGCCTACCATTGGAGTTGCATCATCTGGTCAGATGAGTGTTATTGTCATGACCTGAAACCTTTCCTGCACTTTTTCACACACTTTCTGCTTATTTCTGTTTCTAACAATAACTATTTCATTTCTTGGAGATTGTTTCCTAGTTATCATTTCCATGACATTTTATATTTAGTTTTGACAATTAGTTTTATCACATGATCTTTTTCCCCACATTCTTACACCAATTAACCCAATCCTTTTATTATGTCTTTACTTTGACATCATGTCTTATATCTCATGTCTTGTTTCCAATCCCCATTTATATGGACAATTAGTTTAGTTAGTATAAATACTTCAGTTTGTACTACTAAGAACTTCAGTTTGAATATCAATACATTCTACATTCCTGACTTATTCCACCTTTTCTTCCACCTTGTCTGCCCTTGTAATCTTAGGCCTTGTGCCTTTGCTACAATTCTGCTTCTACCTTATTTGATTATTTGACAAATCTAGGACACCTGAATAGATTGCAAAGGGCACAGCACATAAGCTGAAGCCAAGTCCATCCAATCCTTTTCCCACCCCTATTCCGACATTTCCCCGCACACCCTTAGTCTGTCTCACTTTGTAACAGTATATTTGAACTTGCACTTTGAATCTATTCAATCATGGCTACCACTACTATTGCATTCTCCAGTGCTGTCCCTGCCCCTCCTGCTCCTGTCTGTAAAACCAAGACTTCCAAGAAGGCCCATGAAGCTACAGCTGAAGCACCCTCTCCAGCAGCTTGGCATGGTTCCAATACCCCTGGTCCTATCAGTAACCAAACCCATAACAGCCCTCTTACACCCATTCCAGAAGTCACTCAGGATTCTTCCCATGCTCCATCTGCCCCATTATTCCCTACTCCACCTCCAGATGATGGTGATGATGGTGATGATCACAGCCCACCACCTCCTGGTGGTAATGACCCTTTCAATCATGATGATGATCAGCCCCCTGATCACAGTGACAATGGTGGCAATGACCCTCCTGATAATGGCCCTTCTGACAATGACTCTGAATCCAATGCTCCAGAACCCAATCTTGCTAGTGCACTCAAAATGCTTGCTTGCACACTCAAGCAGGGTACTCTGGATGAAGGCAAAGTCAAAGTCTGCAAGCCTGATACCTTTGATGGCACTGAGCCAAAAAAGCTCTGCCAATTCATTTTACAGAATCAGCTCTATTTTAGGGATAAACCTAAGTCTTTCCCTTGTGACTGCAAGAAGGTTAACTTCATCTTATCTTATCTCAAAGGTCCTGCTTTGAAGTGGTTCCAACCAAATTTGGAATGCAACTGGGAGAAGCTTTGGATGAACAATTATCCAACTTTTCTTGCAATTCTCTGCAGTAACTTTGGTCCAGTCAATCCTGTTGCAGATGCTGAGACTGAACTCAAGCATTTGCGCATGGCTGACAATCATCAAATTGTCAAATACAACCTTGCATTCAATGAACTTGCTAGTCTGGTTGATTATAATGATACAGCACTTTGTCGTGCATATTACTGTGGTCTTCCTGCACACCTTAAGGATGACATCTCCCATATTGGTAAACCCACCACTTTAGCTGGTATGCATGTTATTGCTCAGACAGTTGACCACCATTATTGGGAGCGTCATGCTGAGGTGGCTAGAGAAGCTAAGGGTAATTCCTCTAGCAAGGACTCAGCCAATAAAGGAAAATCCAAGGCTGACTCCAGGAACTCTGGCAACAACTCTTCAGGTGGTTCTAGAACCACCAATAGCAATAGCAACAACAACCATTTTGGCAAAGCATCCTCTGGCTCCTCTCCCTCTTCCTTTTCTGGCAATAATAACTAGAAGAAAACCAATCCTCTTGCTGATAAGCTCAGCAAGGATGGTAAATTAATGCCACAGGAATGCCAATGCCAATTCAACAACAACCTTTGCATGTTTTGTGGAGGTCTTGGGCATGTTGCAAAAGATTGCCCAAAGTCAAATTCTTCCACAGCAAAAGCAAAAGCCCATGCCACATCCACAAGCAGTGCCTCTACTTCCAAGTCTAAGGACTCAGAAAAATAGAGAGCAATCCTCAGGACTCCACACAGGCTGAGGATTGCACTGAACTCAACCATGCCTATATGGAGGTTAAACTCAATGCATCTGCTCTTTCCGTTCCCTCAAACTCTTTGTATTTTACACTATTTTCCCCACATTTATCTGACTCTCTTCTCCCAATTAAGGCTATGCTGGACTGTGGCTCTTCTCACTGTTTTGCTGACTTGGACTTTGTACACAGACATGCTCTTTATACTATGACTGTACCTCCTGTGGAAATAACATTATTTGATGGTGTCACCAAAACTTATACAACTGAATCTCTTGATCTCCCTGTGCAATTCCCTACTGGCAAAACTATGACCATTGCATTTTATGTAACAAAACTGGATTCCTCTTGTTCTGTGCTTCTTGGATACAACTGGCTCACCCACCACAATCTGTTGATTGACTGGGTATTGGGCAGTATTTCTTTCCATCCACTATTACTTGACACTCCAGTTCCAATTATGACATCTTCTGCTAGAGCCTCTAAGGTTTCTACAGAGTCCCCTTCTATCAATTCTCCAACCTTGCCTCTGATTTCTCTGCTTCCTAGCATTTCTATCATTAACACTGCTGCATTTATGAGAGCTAGTAAGCTTCCTGATGCACAAACCTTCAGAATTCACATTTCTGCACCAATCACTACTGCTTTTTCCGCAACAGTTGACATTTCTCCCAATATTTCTGCAGTTCCACTGGAGTACCAAGAGTTTGCAGATGTCTTCAGCAAAAAGAAAGCTGACACTTTTGCCCCTCATCAACCTTACAATTTAAAGATCAATTTGGAGGATGGTACTTCCCCTCCTTTTGGTCTGATTTACTCCCTTTCTCAATCTGAATTAACTGCTCTCCACAAGTTCATTGATGAACATCTATCCATTGGTTTTATTTGCCCCTCTCAATCCTCTCATGGTGCTCCTGTACTCTTCATCTGCAAGAAGGATGGTTCTCTTAGGCTCTGTGTCAACTATAGAGGTCTCAACAAGATCTCAAAGAAAGACCAGTATCCTTTACCGCTTATTTCTGATTTGCTGGATGCCCCTTGCAAAGCTCGGGTTTATACCAAAATTGATCTCTGACATGCATATCATCTTGTCAGAATTGCTGATGGTGATGAATGGAAAACTGCTTTTCGCACTTGCTATGGCTTGTTTGAATGGCTTGTCATGCCATTTGGCCTAACCAATGCTCCTGCAGCTTTCCAATGCTTCATGAACGACATCTTTAGTGATCTACTAGATGTTAGTGTCATTGTCTACCTCAATGATATTTTGATTTATTCCGACAATTTAATGCAACATCACAAACATGTCAAGGAAGTTTTGAAATGCCTTAGAAAACATGGTTTATATGCACATGCAGACAAATGCGAATTTCACACTGACTCTGTGGAATACCTTGGTTATGTCCTCTCCCCTGATGGTCTGAAAATGTCTAAAGATAAAGTCCAAATCATTCAGGACTGGCCAGAACTGCGCAAAGTGAAAGACATTCAGTCTTTCCTTGGATTTGCTAACTTTTACCAATGTTTTATTTTTAATTATTCCAATATAGTTGTTCCACTTACCCAACTTATGCAAAAAAGTGCACCTTGGATTTTCAATGATGCTTGTAGAAAGGCTTTCAACAATCTCAAACAAGCATTCACAACGGCTCCTATTCTTACCTATTGGATTCCTGACACACAGCTCATCATTGAAACAGATGCTTCTGACTATGCTCTCACTGCTATTCTTTCCATCATTACAGCTGATGGTGAGATTCACCCTATTGCTTTCCACTCCCACACTTTTACTGCCCCTGAATTAAATTATGACACACATGACAAGAAACTCCTGGCTATTTTTGAAGCATTCAAAGTCTGGTGACATTATCTTGAAGGCTCTGGTGAGCCTATTGACATTGTCACTGATCACAAGAGCCTGGAGTACTTTGCTACCATGAAGATTCTGACCTGCTGTCAGGCATGATGGTCCAAATACTTGTCACAATTCAATCTAGTCATCCATTTCCATCCTGGGAAATTGGGAACTAAACCAGACACTTTGACTAGATGATGGGACATCTATCCTAAAAGGAGGAACAGCAACTATGTCAGCATTAATCTGCATAATTTCTGACCTGTTTTCATGCAAGAACAACTGGCATTGTCCCTTAGGGCTTCCACTCTGATCACTCCTATCCTACATGGTGCTATAGTTATAGATTTAGAACAGCTCCACAAGGATATTCTAGCAGTGTTACCCTCAGACCCAATTGCAACTGCATATTTAGCCAACTTAGACTCTTATCCATGATGGACTATTTCTGAGAACAACTTGCTTTTATGCAATGGTCGTATATTTGTCCCTGATTCTAATAATCTTTGTCTCTGCATATTACAGATAAAGCATGATCATATTCTCTCTGGACACCTTGGGCAAAACAAGACAATTGAACTTATTCACCATGACTATACTTGGCCTGGACTTAGGACCTTCATCAAGGATTACTGTAAGTCTTGTACTACTTGTATGAGATCTAAATCACAGCAACATAAACCCTATGGTACACTCAAACAATTGCCTATTCCTGAATGTCCCTGGAATTCTATCTCTATGGACTTCATTGAGAAACTACCTGCTTCTTCTGGCTTTGACTCCATCCTAGTAGTCATTGATCAACTCTCCAAACAAGTTATCTTTATTCCAACTCATGATACAATCACTTCTTCTGAGTTTGCACAACTCTTTGTTATCCATGTCTTCTCTAAGCATGGTGTACCATCTTATGTGACATCTGACCAAGGAAGCAAATTTGTTTCACATTTTTTCTGCTCTCTTGGAAAAGCTCTCGACATGACCCTTCATTTCACCTCTGGATATCACCCTGAAGCTGATGGTCAAACTGAGTGTGCTAATCAAACTTTGGAACAATATTTGCGAACCTATTGCACTTACCAGCAGGATAATTGGTCCAAACTTTTGCCGCTTGCAGAATTTGCTACAACAATGCACCTAGTGCTACCACTGGCATCTCCCCATTCTTTGCAAACAAAGGTTATCATCCCAATATCACTGTCCATCCTGAATGTGACCTTGCCTCTGCTTGTGCTAAGGACTTTGTTACTGATCTCAACAAACTACATCAATTCTTAAGGGAACAAATGGCTGAAGTGCAAAAATGTTATCAAATTCCCACAGATAAGCAACAATTACCCACACTGGAATTTAAGCTAGGTCAACAAGCCTTTGTTAAAGCTCAATTCTTCAGAACTACTCGACCTTCAAAGAAACTCACTGAGAAGTACTTAGGACCTTTTGAAATCATTGGCACTGCAGGTTCTTATGCTTACATTTTATGACTTCCCAACTATTTATGCACAGTACATCCTGTCTTCCATGTCTCTATGCTTGAACTGGCCACCCCAAACACTATCCCTGATCATGTCCAACCACCCCCTCCTCCTGTGGTAATTGATGATGACCCAGAATATGAAATTGCTGAAATATTGGACTCCAAGATTGACCATTGATGAAAATGCCCACTTAGCTATTATGTTCAATGGCTAGGCTATGAAGGAACTGATGAAGAGTTCTCTTGGTTAATTGCAACTGAACTTGGAAATGCTCAAGAAATTGTTTCTGACTTTCACTGCAAATACCCACATAAACCTGGACCCCTTTCATCTCTCTAGTTATATTTGCTTTGTTTACTTTTCTTACTTAGTTTCATACAACAAGACCAAGAAAAAACAAATGCATTTAAAATTATATACAATAATTTTCCCTGCACATTTTTCACCATTCTTCCACTCTACTCCTTCTGTGTCTGTGACTCCTCAATATCCTCCATTCCATCCTCTTTATCCTTCTTTTTCTTGCTCTCCTTGTCTCCTTTCCCCTTATCTACCTCATCATTGCTATGTTTTGTCCCTGAACCACCTGCTACCAGCCCCTGATCTTCATCATCTTCTTCATCCTCCACAATCCTCCTTGAAACCCTCCTATGCCTAACTTGTTTCTTTGCATCTCTTTCTGCTTTTCTCTGCAGGCCCCTATTCACCTTCTCTCGCTCATCTTCCATGGTCTTTGTCATTTCCTCTGAGCCATCTTCCAATCTTTCCTCCACATTTTCCATGCAATCCTCAAATTCCATTCAGCCTCTCCTTAAATGAGCTAAAGGCAGTTCTTGCCATCTAGTTGCTTTGCTAAGGCCCAACATCCATCAAAAGACTGCATCACCAATGAGAGCAGGCAACTTGTTCCTAGTCTTGTGATTCTCCTCAATGAGTTGCTCAAGCAACTCAATGACTTGGCTGTTGTGCCCTGTGTCTGAACTCCTGGTCATTGTGCAAGTCTTCTTTGGAGGCCCTGTTTCATTGTTACTATCCAGCACCTTGGCTCCCTTGTGTTTCTTATGAGTTTTCTTCTCCTCACCAGGGAATACACATCCTTGTTGTAATGTATGGCACGGATCACATGCATGACCATTCTTGCTATCACAAGTCAATGTTGTGCAAGTGTGGAAAAATTGAGTGCAAAAAATCACTTACATTGGTATCATGCACTTATACCCATACTGTTCACACCACTCACACTTCACCAGTGCCTCAACCTGTTCTTTCCCTCTCAGTTTCCAACCCAACTTCTGCTTTTTCTCTGCACTTTTCCCTGATTCCCTGGCCTTCATCATCCTTCAAAGACTGGAAACCACATCCAGTTGTCATTGTGCAGCCCAAGATGCCCTAACCTTGCATTCTTCCTCCTCCTTCTCTTCTTGCACCTTTTTTTGTGCAGCTTCTTTGTCAGCCTTGCATTTAGCATTCACCTCAAGCTCAGCAAGCTCAGCATCCTTGTGTTCTTTCTCTTTGCATTCAAGTTTACAATGTTCTTCAGCAGCTTTACAATGTTCAGCAAGGAGCTCAGCAGCAGTTTTGATGAAGCAGGCATGATGGCTTAGAAAGCAAGAGTTATGATTGAATATGGATAGCAGCATGGAAGAGGGCAGGAAGAATGAAAATTTTCAACTTGACACATGTCTCTCAAACCAACCATGGCTAACAAGGACAAACTTTGCACACAGACCTCAAGGGTTCAGTCCCTAAGGGGGAAACACTGTCATGACCTGAAACATTTCCTGCACTTTTCACTCACTTTCCTCTTATTTCCATTTCTAACAATAACTATTTCTTTTCTTGTAGATTGTTTCCTAGTCATTGTTTCCATGACATTTATATTTAGTTCTGACAATTAGTTTAGTTAGTATAAATACTTCAGTTTGTACTACTAAGAACTTCAGTTTGAATATCAATATACATTCTACATTCCTGACTTATTCCATATTTCTTCCACTTTGTCCACCCTCATAGTCTTAGGCCTTGTGCCTTTGCTACAATTCTGATTCTACCTTATCCAATTACTCAACAAATCTAGGACACCCAAATAGATTGCAAAGGGTGCAGCACATAAGCTGAAGCCAAGTCCATCCAATCCTTTTCCCACCCCTATTCCAACATTTCCCTGCACACCCTTAGTCCATCCCACTTTGTAACACAGACTAAGTTGATATTCAAACTGAGGTTACATAGTGAAGTAAGTAGGTTTAAATACTAGAAGTCCAGAGATGAGTAATGCAGAGTACTAGGTACAAAATATGAAACATGTATGAGACTTGAAGTGAACTGTGTAATTGTAACTAAAGGAAATAGATATAAATCAAAAGATAAAAGGAAATAGATAATGGATAATTGAGATCTAAATAGAAGTCTGCAAGGGACATGTGGTGAATGGAGTTAGGGAGTGCAGAGTCATATATGAAAGGTGTGGAGTTGATGGTAATGTGTGGAGTTCCAGTTGCTGAGGCATGGACATAACACTATGTGGAATCCCTATATAATGATACTTGGGAAAATATATATAGTGTTGAATTGTTTTTATAATCGGTTTTTTGTATAGATTAAATAACTATTCTAATAGATAAGATTGCAGAGTTTAGATAAGAAATGAATTCATGACAGCTGTCACAGGATGTGCCAAAACCACAGCTGGGTCAACATTTGTCACACTTGATTGTGTCACATGCAATGTCACACTCCTGTGAGGTTAGCAAAGATTGGACATCCCCATTAGTTATGGGATATCCAGTCTTCATATAAATAGTTGCCACAAATTACAACAAACAAGGCCACATCAGCACTACACCACTATCCTCATTCCCTGTGGCCCTGTGGGCTTGTTTTGAACCATGTCTTCCAACTGTGTTCCTCATGCACATTGTTGGAGGTTGTAGTTGGATAGTAGGTGGTGTTTATCATGTTCCAGCTTCACAATTTTGTTCTTTTTCTATTCTTGTATCTATGTGTATTTGGTTTCCAGGTTTCTTAGGTTTTGTAGGGTTTTTGAGAGTCCAGAAAGCTTTGGTTTCTTGAAAAATCACCTTAAGTTTTCAGGTTTTTGGTTTTTAGTGTTTTTTAGGGGTTTTTTTCAGGCTTTTCAGGGGTTTTTTCAGTCAAAAAACCCATAAAAACTTTTTGGACAAATTGCTGATGTAAATATGTAGATAATTTGTATATAGTAGTGTACATGCAAACCTGTAAATGATCCATTTGCCTCACAAACTCACCAAGGCAAAACATTTATGTCACTTATTTTAACATGTAAGTGATGTCTAGTAGCCATAGGCTTTGTCTAAAAATATTGAGGAGCAACAAAGGGGCCCATTGGATGAGTGTGGGAAACTATAAAACCTGTGCCTGATGCAGTGAAGTATAGTTTTGTAAGGCATCTAGAAATGATAACTTCCAAAGGTGGGTGTAGTATTTGCATGATGATTTGAAGGTTAAATAAATTGTCAGGTGATTAATATAAAAGAATACCAATAGGATTCTACATGCAAAGGGTTGGGAATCAAATCCAAGCATCCCAGTTATTCATACAAAACTTGTACATCCAATAGCTGTGAATAGTAGAATACAGTATTGACATAATGATTGATATGCTACAGAAAATTTGATGGTTGCTAGACCTGACCATATCAAATCAACTTTGACAGGTAAAGTCTTGTGATACAACTTGATCACTATGAGTTTTGGTACTGTGGCCAAGTCTGAAAACATAAGGTAATGCAATAAGGCAAGTAGCATTCCAGACTCTTTGTCACAAGTGGAGATGATTTGAACTTTACATTGAATCCACACAAAATTTTGATATAATTTTTGAAATCCACATTCCATAGCTTCTTGAGCATGCAATCCCTAAATTTCAAGCTAAGACAATGTGTCCTAAGCCCATAATTCATGTTGTATCAAGGAGAGCACACCTCGATCACACTTGTCACAGGCACTTCACACCTAATTTGGTGGGTGGGAAAATTCTAATCAAGCATTGTTGAGGCAGATATTGACCATTTGTTTTCTTCTGCACTCAATTTACACATAATCACTATTATTTTGCAGGATTACAATCATACATATCTCACATACATGTTGCAATTTTAATTCTCCCAAAATTGGTGTGGTTGTGTGAAAGGATTGCTCTTCCACATCTTCAGAAATCAGTGACTGATGCCAGTGTCTAGCTCCTAATTCTTACACTAAATTTCTTAAATTTTTTATATAGCTACCAAAGAGTAATTGAAGTGTGAATGGTGGATATCTAAGAGTTTAGCAAAGATGTACCAACAGGAAAAACAGCTGTGACAAGCAGTGAGGGTGTGACAAGCAGTGCTGGAACACTATGGCATTTCCAGGATTTATTGTGGAGTAGATGAAACTGAATATTTCTCAGAAATAATATAGTAAGCTATGTAGATGTTCAAGCAAAGATTGAAGTAAAATAGAGGAGAATTTGAACTCTCTGAGCAAAGAGGGCAAGTTGATGCATGATGAGTGGATGTTGCCATTTATGGAAAATTTAAACTCAGAACATCAGAGTTATCAAATGGCGGGGCAGCAAATACCCAATGAGCCTTGCAGTCACTAGAGAAAGGTCCAATTGACTTGCTTTGTAGCAATCAAGTGTAGTGTGGGAATCATTACAAAAAGTCATATCACATGGCTGTATCAATTGTTATGTCAATAGCAGAATCCAATATAGATGTAACAATCAATATGCTACAAAAAATTTGATGGCACTAAACTTGGCAGTAGCGAATCAACTTTGACAGGTAAAAGTCCTGTGATACAGTTTGATCGCTACATGTTTTAGTACTGCAACAGAGTCCGAAAATATAAGGTGACGCAATAAGGCAAATTACCTTGCTATAGCATTCTGGCACTCCTTGTCACAAGTAGAGACAATTGTACTTCAAAGTGAATCCACACTAATTCTTGATATAATTTTTTGAAATTCATATCCCTTAGCTTCTTCAACATATAAACTCTAATTTGCAAGCTGAGAGGATGTAAGAGAATATGTCATAAGCTCATAATACATGTTGGATCAAGGAGAGCGCATTTGATCACGCTTGTGACAGACACTTCATGCATAATATGGCAGGTGGGAAAGTTCTAATTAAGCATTGTTGGGGCAGATATTGACTGTTTGTTTTCTTCTGCACTCAATTTATGCACAGTCACTATTCTTTTCTCAGATTTACAATCATACATATCTCACCTACATTTCACAATTTTTTATGTCCTTGAAATTGGTGTGGTTGTACAAAAAAGCAGCTTTTCCAAATCTTCAGAAGTCAGCAACTGATGCCAGTCTCGGGCTCCCAATTCTTATACTAAATTTCTGAAACTTTTTCACTAGCTACATGAGATTATTTGGAGTATGAATTCCAAAGATATAAGAATTTTGAGGAGATTTAACAACAGAGGCAGCTGTGACAAGGGGTGAGGGTGTGACAAGGAGTGCTGGAACTGTGGCACTTCCAGGGTCTGGTGTGCCCTGGCGCAGTTAAATATTTCTCAGCAACAATATAGCAAGTAATTAGGCACTCAAGTGAAGCCTGAAGCAAACTAGAGGAGAATTTGAACTCTCTGAGCAGCAAGGGCAAGTTGACGCACGACGAGCGCACGTTGCCGTTTATAGAAGTTTTAAACTCAGCACATCAGACGGCAAGACGGCAAATACCCAAGGACCCTGTGGTCGCTACAGAAAGGTCAAGTTGGCCACTTTGTAGTGATCAAGTGTAACGTGGGAATCGTTACAAAAAGTTGTATCGCACAGCTGTATCGATCGTTACGTCTATACTGAATACCCCTAATACTGTATTCTACTAATGTGATTTAGTAACATGGACCGTTTCGATCGTCTATTGTTGAAGCATCAAGGGCGCATGTCTAAATCCAGTTACTGTCAACAAGTATAAGAGAAGATCCTACCGGTTAATCGATTAGTGAGACAATAGCGGTCAATCATAGTGGCTAGACCAGTAACTTCTTGTAACGCTAGGGTGAGTAGCTGCAAGCTTGTAACACCAGTACTACCCGATAGACCTCATTTCTCTGCGTAGCGTAGAGAAAAGTCTATTGCGCCAGTAGAGAGGAACTGCGTTTCTTGTTGCACATTCTGATTGATCTGGATATTATGTAGCATGTTTTCTCTTGGACGTCGATGAGTATTAGAGGAGACGCCTCTGGCGTATAGTGGGTCGAAAGCACGTATTAACTTAGAATAAAACAGCTCGATAAACGCAGATTTCGGCCATTGGGAGTCAAACCCAATCTTCAGTTATATTGCATGTAGCCCGAGTGGTCGTTGGGCAACCACACGCTTGTAGTCCTTGATATTTGGTAATTTCATGTCAGCTAGGGTTTCGAAAAACACTCCCCCAAAAATTTACTTAAAGGGTTTACTTTCCAGAAGCAGACAGTAGGCTATGAACCCAGCGTGAAAGATCATTTTCTTACACAAATGCCTTGTGGTTAGATACGTGATGACCCAGTAGGCTCCGTTGGTATAAGAAGAGACGACATAAACCAATATAAAATTTATTACGTTTCATATGTTAACAGCTTCAGAGCCTTCAAGTTTATTCAAGAGATGTATTACCCACTTGCGAGACTGAGGCTGCTTGAATCTCGAATTAAGAGTCGGGTGTCATATTTAGAGTTTCTCCGATGTAACATTTGGGCCGAACAAACAAGAGTCGATTTACAGTTTCAATGAGCAAAGTTTTTGCCTTTTCAGAATATTAGAAAGAAGAGCGACGTGCGGCCAGATCATGCACATGAAGTTCGGAAGAGGACACAGAATGTCCCATGGACATTGTATGCATGACGCGCGTCGTCACAGCGTGACAACGCGTCTTTCTCCTACCACTACCGCCTCCGTCCTCAGCCTGCACTCCTCTTACCATGGGTATCAAAGGTCTTACCGGGCTACTCTCCCAGCACGCACCCGCCTCAATTAAGGAGCACGATATAAAAACGCTCTTCGGCCGCAAAGTCGCCATCGATGCCTCCATGTCCATGTACCAGTTCCTCATCGCCGTGCGCCAGAAGGACGGAGAGATGCTCACGAACGAGGCAGGTGAGACGACGAGTCATCTAATGGGCTTCTTCTACCGGACAATAAGGATAGTGGAGAACGGAATCAAACCGTGCTATGTGTTTGATGGAAGACCACCAGAGTTGAAGAAGGGTGTGGTGCGTGTGGTTTCTCCTCGTTTGAACGAAGGATTCAACGTGTTTTCTTGGTGATATAGCTGTCAAAACGTTTCGAGAAGAGAGAAGAAGCGAAAGAAGAGGGCGAGGAGGCGAAGGAGATTGGAACCGTTGAGGATATGGACCGTTTCTCGCGTCGAACAGTCAAAGTGACGCGTGAACACAACGAGGAGTGCCAGCGGCTGCTCAGGCTCATGGGTATTCCTGTTGTAGTGGTATATTCATTCACACTCATTTCTCTATTGCAGCACTTACACGTCTTCTCTCCCAGGCACCGTCAGAAGCAGAAGCCCAATGTGCAGAGCTCGCAAGAGGTGGACTGGTACGTTGGTGGCCCATTTCTCTTTCTTTTTCCTTACTGACTTCGCTCGTCTAGGTCTATGCTGCCGGCTCCGAAGATATGGATACCCTCACTTTCAATGCACCCATCCTCTTCCGTCATCTTACCTTCTCCGAAGCCAAGAAGCAGCCCATCAGCGAGATCAACCTTGCTACTGCATTGGAAGGACTGGAGATGGACATGAGCATGGTATGTGTTCCACTCTTCCCCTCTTTGTTCTTTTGTTCTTGTTTGAGACCTCTCAGTCACTTCCTGATTGATGTTTCTTACACCACAGTGGTGTTGAAGCCATAGAGGGTTAGCTGCCTTCTTGTGTTTTGGCTTAAGGATCGTTTATTTAAACGTATTACAAACGACCTTTCATATTTTGGAACTTGTCCTATTCTGGCATTACAGGTTATACCCATCTTTCGCATCTACAGCCTGTCAATACCCATACACGAGGCCTCGTATATGCTCTTCCACCTATAACACTAGCTATATGCTCTTCGTCCGTCTGACTAATCCCTCTTCTAGTTTATAGACCTATGTATTCTCCTTGGATGTGATTATCTCGAGCCCATCAAGGGCGTTGGGCCCAAATCTGCATTGAAGCTTATCCGCGAATTCGGTGGACTTAAGGGCGTGGTAGAACATCTACGAGAGAAGTAAGTCATTCAATCACCCTTCTTCCTCTACCTCTTTCTAACCACAACTCGTCTTCACAGAGCAGCAGAAAAGAAAGCCGCTGAACCCTCCGAGTCCGAACACGAATCCGAACGCGAGCCAGAGCCCAAATCGGAGGACGAAGACGAGCCCGCCCCAACTTCCGACATGGAAATGCCCGATCCTGCCACGTCCGACGCGCCTATGCCTGATGTAGACGAGGACGGCGAGGACGAAGCACCAACCCCGAAGAAGCCCAAGAAGTCCACAGCGGAGAAGGGCAAAGGCAAGGCGAAGGAGGAGGAGAAAGAGAAGGGCGCAAAGGGAAAGGGGAAGGGGAAGGGGAAAGGAAAGGGTGGGATTCAGATTCCGGAGGATTGGCCGTGGGAGGAAGCAAAGAAGCTGTTTGAAAAGCCGGATGTGTTGCCTGCGGATCAAGTTGAAGTGGGTTTCTTTCTTTATTTTGTTGTTCCTTGAAGAGGTGCTGACGCTGTTTCAAAGCTCGAGTGGAAGAACCCAGATGTAGACGGGCTGGTACAGTTCTTGGTGACAGAGAAAGGATTCAAGTCCGTTTTCCCCTCCCGCTCTTCGTAATCCTGTACTAATATGCCCTATCATCAGCGAAGACCGCGTGCGCAAAGGCGCAGAGAAGCTCCAAAAGTATCTCAATAGCAAGCAGCAGGGCCGGCTCGATGGGTTCTTCACGATGAAAGCCAAAGAGGCTCCTGCGAAGAGCGGCGCGAAGAGTGCAGGAGGGAAAGGTGCGGCGGCAAAAGGAGGAAAAGGAGCGCCTGCGAAGGGTGTTAAGCGCAAGGTATGCTATCTCAGCCTTTTACTTATGACAGTAGCTGATGGGGCTTCGGTTTGTAGGGTGACGATAAAGCTGAGACCAGTACTGGGAAGAAGGCAAAGACGAAGAAGTAATCGTGCTCGTCTTCTCGCTCGTTGGTGCTCGAGGGTGTACAGTGAACATTCTCGTTCAGCCATTGTAGGATTATACATCGTCATTTGTCACTTATTATTCACATGCTATTTGTCTCATTAACTTAATACATTCTTGAACATTGCTCTCTTTGGCTTTTACACATTGGATGCTACGGAAGGATCGCCCATTTATCCAGGCTCATGATTCAAGCTGGTATGCGAATGAGCCTCAGCGAGTATGAGTATCTGCTTTAGATAGGCTCTTATTCGATTCCTAATTCGCGTCTAAGCTTTTATGGTGAGCATATTTTTGTCCTCGTCAATTTCTGAAGCTTTCTCAACCCAATGCCACCTATTCTAGTTGTATACCTTAGAAGAATGGTATAATTGCATTCATCGATACTTATGTAGTGGCTATAGCACTCC
>JASFCX010000114.1:0-20513 GCA_036937015.1 Crucibulum parvulum | reverse complement strand
GAAAATTATTCATAACTGACGCGAACACCGGTCTCTCGATGTCTTAATGTGAGGAGTGCGTCGCAAAGTGCGTGGATTCTGCGGTATTTCAAGGGAGCAAATCCAATCACTATCCCCGGTTTCGCTCTGAACATCCATACTATTCGCTATATCAATTGAGTTTCGTAGTCCTAACACTCTTTGAATAGGTCGAGGTTCATCATTGGTATTCGCGGATGAAATAGTCGACACGATTGATTCTGTGTCGGAATGGAAGGCAGATTTGAATAGGCCTGTGTCGGGTGCTAGAGTCGAGGAATCGTCCTGCCTGTTTTCCTTAGAGATGATATTGTTAGTAGCTCCAAAGGGTTCAGTCTCGTTTCGGTCGTAACGACGATCTGCGATCGTTGGGATGGATGTAGGCGGAGAGGTCTTCTTCGACTTTTCATTGTTCGCAGAATCACGCCGCAGATCTACACCAGCTTCAGATTTGTACAAGATCGAAAAGCGAGTACTCTCTGAGAAGCTCTGCGAGACCTGTTTAACTGCATCTTCCCGATATCTGCGTGGTTGTGAGGGTGGAGTGTCCTGAGAATTTCTGTAGCTCGGCTCAGCGGTCACTGCAGTATTTTTGTGACATTTATCCCCTAGATGTCGGCTTTTCTGGGATGAAAGACAATTATTTATAATGGGTGGTTCCCTCCTTTGGTAAGCCTTCTTCTCTCGGTGATGATGTTGCAGTTCAGAGCCATCGGATAGTACCTCGTGGTAGTTGTCACCCTGTCCACGGAAGTAGGATATTGTCGACGTTCTATTTTCTTTTGGTTCACGTCTTGGTAGCACAGTATCGTAACAAGAACACGACGTCACTGCTAAATTATTGAAGAGCCACCACCTGTCAGACCATACAGGAAGTGTCTCCCTCCTGTAAGGTCGAGCTGTACTCGTGGATAACGTGGACCAAGTGCTGGAGGTAGTAGTGCTGAGGGATGAGTTGGATGATTCGGACTCTAGAGACAGTGAAGAAACCGTGCTGAGAGTATCCCAGTCTGTACTTGTCGAATCGGAGAAGGTGGAACAAGTATCAAGACTCAGAGAAGAAGTCGGCGCTGTGTTAAACAAGTTTCGACTTGAGCTACAACCTGTTGGCCGTGAGTGGGACAACTCGCTGTACGCTCGGGACATGGTGGTAGGTGCAGGAGGAGGAAGAAACCGCAGGCTGCGGGGTGGTGTTCAAAACGTGGCGCAGTGTACAGCATCATTTGCTATTTGGGCAAGTGATCGTCCATTATACGTAAGCCTTGAAGGGATCATCGCTGCAGAGCTCAGGATCGTTCTGCACCGCTGATAATGGCATCTTATACCACCTTTGTTTGCTAATTAATTGATTTCGTTATACTTGTAGTGGGGTTGGTTCCTGAACAATTGTGTTGCTACGTCAATATTCCTTATTCGTTCGTTGTAATTCTTGAAGCCACTCACGGAACAACGGTAGGTTTGAATAATAACCATTGTAATAGTCTACTAAGCTCCACTACGCAACAGCTGTACCTAATTTAAGCATGCTCAAGAAGAAATACATGTTTGTACCTTGACGAAGTTAACATCCAAAGCCGATACTCTGAAAGAAATAATTGACGCAAACAGCGGCAACCAGTGATATTTATCATACATTAGCAAGTACAGCGTTATGAACTAGGGAGATCAAGTCGCATTGATAGTGCATCCTCGCCATCACCGTCTACGACGGAATCTGTCAGCCAATGAATCGCATATTGAACGAGCAACGTACAGTATTTCTTTTCTATCTCAGCAATTTTGAAGCCTAGTGTATCTTTGTACAAAGCGATAGCGGCTTTGTTCGATTTGCGGACGTGTAACGACACGAATTTTGCTTTGTAAACTGACACCATGGCCTCTTCTATTTAGGGCAGGTTTAGGAACGAACGAAGAGCGGTCAAAGGAGGACATACGTGAAAGAAGCATAAGCTTCTTGGCCAGCCCCAGACGTCGATATGACCGTAGCACAGATATTGAGTTGACATGACCATGTGCAACTTCTCCCTCTTCGTTTGGTTCTTCACTTTACTCATATATTTAAGATTCGCACTTCAACACAAATATGAGGAGTGCGTACATTTTGGCTAGCACATATCCAACAATACGGCCCATATGGTCTTCCGCTACGAATGATATCTGTGGCCACGTCATTGTATGATAAATCCCTGGAACAACGAACGCATTAGTCAAAGCTAGGTGGATGAAAGCGAAGAGAGCATACAGAACTTCATAACATAGTTCTCGGGTAGATTTTGCAGATTCGTGGACTGCATGCCCATAAGATCCTCTACCTATACTAAGTCCAGCGTCAGTAAACCTTATCTGCTCGGGCCTATGAAACCAATCTGAAATGAGAGACTGACTGTCGCAGTCAAGGAAAGTAAGAGAGCTGACGTACCCTAGCCACCCTAATATTCATCTTTGAGAGAGTATGCTGAAAGCCCAAATGTTCTGAATTGTGATGAGACGCGAGATGGGCGTTGAGAGGACGGATTCATCGCCAGCGATCACGATGCCGAACAGGCGAGGAAACATTACGTAATACAGACGATTGCGTATCGGTCACATGGAAGCTGAAGTAGTCACGTTTCTTCAACACATCGCGAAATCTGTCTCCCTGTAGAAAATTGTTTATGAATCAATAAATTGTGGAGTAAACGTCAATTTCTATCATTATTGCAAATAAATTACATATCTAGAACAAAAAGTATATGCAGTGCAAATTACGTGGCTGACACTCGAGCCGTGATGATTAGAAGTCCAAATGAAATCTGAAAATAGAGCCACTCGAATAAACGAATAATAAAAATAAAAATTCGGTATTGAAATATAAAAGATGGACCAATAACTCAGAAATATCTATCTGTAGTGAGGTGGAACCAAAGTAGCGTCGCAATGCTTGGTGTGCGGATCCCAAGTTTCAACTTCAATCCCAGTAAATTTCGTTCGTCCATTCAAGGTATCCAGAGCTATCGGAGAAAAATGTGAGCCCCGTATGGTTCGGACTCGACGAAGAAATTCGGCATTGATCTGGTCTCGGTTGGCCTCACCAGCAACAACAGTTATTGGGATATGAAGATGGTCATATACAGCCTTTAAAACATCTACAATGCGAAGGGGTTGTCTATCATCGCGAGTTATATTGAGAGTAGAAGCAACTCGATGGTCTTGATTGTCCAGTCTCAGAGCCATAGACAAACAAGGTGGTTCAGTAGCTTGCATATTAAGGTCCGGTGTTGCTAAGTTACCAACGGATGGACACGATTTCACTGAAGGATCTGTAGGTTCGAAAGTAAAGTCCCAGGTTAGGTAAGGATAAGCACCTCTCTCATTCTGTAAAAGCGGATTTACTAGAGGTATATTGCTTGAATGAGGTAACGGCGCAACGAATGCGTTATTGACCGTTGGTTGACCGGGATAAAGAGGATAATACCACGATCCGAAGCTTGACGGAGTATAAAGTGAGTGCGCATAATGTGGCGCCGGTGTGGCATAAGCCCAATTCCACGGGTGAGCAGGCAGTGCTGGAGGAGCCCCAGGAGGAGTAAATACAGCACATACACATGTATATACGCCTCCGCAGTTCCTACAGGCAACGGGAGTTCTCCTTCGTCGACGTTGGCGAGGGGTTGGGGCTGGTTGTACTGGTATTACAGGAAGAGCTGTTATGCAATTAGGCGGTTGGAGTGCTTGAATATGAGAAACGAACACACGGGAATGATATAGACTGGGATTTAAATAACGACCGCCAACTTCTATTGCACGTCCTAAGGATGCATCAGATACGCTGTCCATACAGCTATTAAGCAGTACAAACTCACCGTGTTCAATACCTCGAGCGTAAGGTATCCATGAAGGCTCTGGATGAGCATTGGTGGTCATACGTACAGAGTAGGGCGTTGCGGCGGCTGTAGCGCGGCGTCTGAAAGGATTCCAGGCCATGTAGAGTAGTGGATCGCGTATATAGCGGATAGATTGTGCGTTACTGGTGACAAGTCAAGAGTTCGCCTGAGCCATTTATATCGAACCAGCATAGCCCATATGCAGCTACATATAATTACGTTGTGCAGGCGTTGTATACTACTTAGGACCCGTAGCATGTGGGTGACAAGCACAGCTGGAGAAAGCATAATGAGAGTGTGGCGTTACGGCGTAGTCCATTTTGTTTCGGCTGGTGCAGAGATATGGCGGCGTTGATAATTCTTGTGCTTGTAACCCAGATTGCCGGGCCATAGCCAGATTAATGACAGTACAGGAGAGTGGAGGCAGAGACGAATACAAGGGTATTTCAGTGCTGTTGTGCTTGTGTCGTTGACAACGAATTGTAATTTGGCGTTATTTTAGTGTCACATGTACAATACGTGCGCGTGACCGGGTGACCATTTCAACGTACCACTGAGCAGTGTTATCAGGAACGTAGCTTGAACATAGCCTCGCTACTTCCTGATCAAGCAAAAAACTGGCTAGCGAGGCTACGTTGAACAGCCCACTGAAAGTGGGGAAATCAATGGAGTGCAACACCCACAAGGATTATCGCAGCAATATAGAGATATCCATTGTAATCTACACCTTTTCAAATAGATGCTTGTCTCGGATGTATTGCATTCGACATACGCAGTCCATACACAATTTTTATCTCAGTCGTCCTACTCGGAAATGGAGTACAAGAGTCTACACAAGGCCTATTTGGATAGCCTTAATTATCAAAGCCTGTCAAATTATGTAGTTGGTTAAATAATAGAACAAGAGAGAGCTTAACTTACCAGTTGTTTTGAATAGAATCGAGAGTAGTAGAAATCACCAGCGCCAAACCAGAGCTAATAGAATAAGTACAATTAGAATTGAAGATTTCCGATCTTATTTGAGAGCTTACTCCTGGGTGACCTGATGGACGGTAACATCCCCTTGCTTCACCTTCCTCGTCCACTCCCCAAATTGGGCCAGTCTGGTCCATTGTCTCAGCTCCGAAGAGCGTTTTCAATCCATCATGCATACTTTGATAGCCAGTTCTGTGAGACGGAAAGCTATAAGCGTCAATGAAACTACGTAAAAAGAAATTACTTGCGCAAAAATAACTAGGTCAGCCTCCAAAGATGTCCCATCGGTAAAACTCACAGAGTTTTCGGTGAATTTGGCGATTTCAACGCCATGTTTAACTTTCACCTTCCCAGAGCCAATGAGTTCAGCGCAGCCAACGTCAAGCCCTAAATTTTATAAGAATAGTTTGAGGTAATACTCAGACCATGAAACGCACAATAACCTAAAGTTCTAATCAGAATAATCTATGACAAGCACAACATGTAGAAGAACGCACTCCCAGCTTTCTCGAATACCAATGGGAAGCAACCCGAACCACTATTTCCGAAATTGACATTTAAACCCCCTTTCCTTAGCATATCGTGCAGTTCTTTCTCTTTCGCCATAGCTTCCTCGGCGTGATCAGTCAAAATCTTTTTCAAGTATAAAAATGGCGTTGCGGCGGCCTTCAAATCGGCCATATCAATGGAACCTCCCTCTGGCCAACCTCGTAAGAGGTCATCACGCGTGGTACTAGAGGCGACAATACAGGTCGAAGACCGTTGAATCATCGTCACAGACGATGCCCCGTGGAAGACCAAATCCTGGCAAATATCCGCTGAAGTATTCCCAGCCCCGACTATAATAGCACGTTTTCCGGAGAATGATTGACCTCCTTCGTATTTTGAGGCATGAAATACAACGCCCTTGAATATGTTCTGGTCTGGAGGAGAAGGTACTCGAGGAATTCCGAGCATTCCGGTAGCCACGACAATATGGACTGGGTGGAGTTCTATGGGTGTTCCATCATGAACGATGGTAACAGACCAACGGTTCGCTTGACCATCGTAAACGGGTAGTGGTACCGCTCGTGCATTTGTCCATACTGTCAAGTCCTGTGAGGCAACGTACTGTTCAAGCCAATCTGCGATTTTGTCACGAGGACTGTAGAGGGGCCAGTTCTTTGGAAATGGCTGGTATAACACTGGGTTGAAACGTTGACATCACACTTAGTAAACTTTGTTCCGGTTCAGAGAATAATAACCCACTTGGAGAATAGCTACGAGGTGTGTGAAGAGTAAGTGTTGGATACCGCTTCCTCCAATTATCACCAATCCGGTTGTTTTGATCTACGATCAGTGCTGGTATTTTCATCTGTCGGAACCGAGCACCAATATTCAGTCCTGTTTGACCACCTCCGACTGCAATAACTCAGCATGAGAAAGCAACAAGTCCACGTCGGAATGATAGCTCACTGATAAGCACGTATGGATTCACTTCTATTGATTTGTGTCTCTCTGCTTGCACATCAGTCCAGGACAACGTATGTCCACCATACACCCCCCACTCGTATCCGAGCTCTTCATGTCCTTTAAGACTATCAGCCATGATAAACACTGTAGCAGCCTTCCAACACCCAGACCCATCTTCTACCAACCTAAAGAACCCTTGTCCGTTGGCGACGGCTGTGGAGAACGTGAATCCAGAGCAGACACATTTTACATTGTGATCGAGTGGGAGGTATTTTGGTGCCAATTCAGAGCGGTGATCAAGCTCGACGTTTGAGATGGCTGTATGAGGCAGATTCTCCTGCAGATAAGAAGAGATTTTTTGTAATCCATTGAGAGAGCGATTGTCCCAAGTAAATATCAGGAGATCACGTAACCACCCGTCCGGTAAGAAGGTCCTGGTGACGCCTTCTTCAACATTTTCAGTCGTAAGTAGCTCTGCGAACCCTTCGAGCCATGTACGAGAAACATCTTCAGCTTTGTTCATTGGAACTGAGCGGTCCGCTTGTTTAGGATGCAAGGTATATGCTTGTCGAACGGCCGGATATACGTACGGGAACCCAGGTTGGGAGCTCAATTCGCATCCATTCGTTAATGTGTGTCCCGTGGGTAGGCCTTATCAGCTTACCAAATGGGTGAGGTCTAAGTATGAATGTTGGACGCAGCGGGAGAACCCATGATCGCCTCTATCCAGGGCGTGTAAAAATAATTCCTGCAAAGCGAGCCTCAGCACCTAATGTGCACAAAATGATAGTCAGTTTTAGCACGTTATCGCCGTTGGACAACCTGATGGGCGTCAGATGGATGTTGACCGGAGCTGGAATTGGAGGGGATATCCCGAATTCGTTCTCCTCGGACTTGCCAAGGCACAAGTATGGCGATCATCTGGTGGTTGGCTTGTTTGAGAGCAGTGACAAGCAGAATTTCTACAATGCTGCAAATTTGAGAAGAGAAATGGAGTCATAATATTGAAACCAAAGAAATCACATATGAAGAGAATTTGGCACGTATCAACGGTCGTCCACGGAGGAGTGACCCTGGCATTTCCTAAACTTCGGAAATAAAAAGTCAAACTTCAACTTGGCAATTGCTACAGTGCATATCACTGACATGTCTCTTCTCCAAATAGTCTATGGCGGTCTTCAAATTCTTACCAATCTTATGGAGATGATGGTAATCAGGGCCTTGTAATGAGCAAATATTTAAGCCCACCTGCATTCAAGTATATTCGATGAAATTGCTGATCCAGCTTCCTTTCTGCTTGTATGAAACCTCAAGCGTGTTTGGTTATTCTCTCCTCTTCATTGGCAGCGACTGCTGTGGTGTTTAATTTATATTAGAACAACGCCCAATGCAACCCTTATGCCCTAGGAGTATCTACAATTCAAGTTGATGCAGCGTTCGTCAACTGCCAGATGCTCAAAGGAACACCTTTAGTGTCAGACTTGACCAGATAGAGTCCCCTGAATATATGGTTTGGTGTGAGTATTTGATTTTCGTAATTTTGCTTTCACCAAGAAGGAATATAAAACACTCGCGCTCTTATAAGTGAAATTCTTCGATAAAGCAAAGTTAGTCGATGTCCGCACATTTTTGTGTACTAAGCATATTTTTTTGCTATGATGGAGCAACGGGGCATGTTTTTGGGGAGCGAAGTCGGAGTCGTTCGTTAAGCTGGAGCATTCTTCAGTAGTCCAAATGTTTCTATCGGTGAGCATTCTAGATATCAGACCTTTTTAATGACTGAATGGTTATCAGATTCAATACAATTACTGGTTGCGGTTCCGTGAAAATACGCTCAGAGCGTGTTTATAATAGTTGCATAACCTTATTCTGAGGCGGAATCAGAAGCCCACAATGAAATATATTCACAACACTGCAACACAAGTGACATAAATGGGGGCCCTGTACAATCGACGATTAGTTCACTTAAAATTATTTGAATGGGTATTTCGAGTCGAATGAAGCTCACATGTAACATGTAACATCTATGAACCATTCTTCTACAACTTGCAACGGTTTATTGTACCATGATGAGCGAGCTATTTCTACAAGCTGATCGATGAAAGGCAGGTCATATTTATTTCCCCCCTTCATAATACGCAATTCTCGAAATTGAGAAATATTAAGCGGGCTGTAGGGATGAAGAATCCACTCTAAATGCATACGCATAGCAGGGTTCCAAAGGTGCAAGACTTCGAGGTTACTTCCGTAAGGCGACAGTAAATCAGCCCTGCGGTTGAGCAAATTATCCCTCTTTATTGCTTCCAAAAAACTATCCGGGACATTCCAGTTGATTATGCAATGGATTTTATTGATATGGAGAGAACGAAGATTATGAAAGCGGCTGAACAACTCCACGGTGTGTGTGACTCGGCCTGCATCAAGATGGGTAATTCTGAATGTTCTGACTGAACACAGCGTTGCTATCAGATCGAGGAGATAGAGTAGATCCTGCCACGCTGATAGATTATGTTACTGATGGAATGTGTGTGAATATTTTTGAGATGTGAAGAGTTAATGAAAGAAGATTTTGCAAGCAACTGGCACTTTCTTCTGACGTGATATCTGGACGAAATACGGAACGTTTCATTAGAACTGAATTCTGAAGATTTAACACTTTGATATCTTTAAGCTGGTCGGCACACGATGGTAGAAAACCATGAACGAATGCATGAAGGTAGCGGATTGCTTTTTCATAGTCTGTGGAGTCCAGAAAAAGAGTGCTGAACAGATAAGGGTGAGCAGTTGCTAACCATGTAGGACAGACGAGGGAGCACGAACTGAGAGTTTTAGGTTCATCTTTGAGTTCCCAGAGTATCTCCTGAATAAGTTCGAGAGGTAAACGGACACCCGAGGTAACACAGGTTTTCATAGTCAGCGGGAAAGCCTTGCTTTCAATTACGCAGTTAGATATTGGCGGAAACGAGAGGGCAATACGGAAATGGCAGTATTATTGAAAGGCTGTCGTATCACGGCAGCTTCACTGAATCGAACGTGGTAACAGGACAATGGCGTCCTCGTTGCCAGTAATAAGAGTGGGTACAATGCTGTAGATAAGAGTAGAAATACGTACCTTCGTTGCCAGTAATAAGAGTAGGGAAACGAAGGTAGGAGAGATAATCTTATATAGGGAAAAAAAAGCGGAAGAGCGAATAAGGGAATGGTGTTTGAAGAGGGAGAGCGAATAAGAGGAGGCAGGTATTCGGCAGGGCGCGTGAGTCGTTGCTTGTAGCGGTGTGGTCGGCATGTCGAATTGTGGTGAGTTTGGTCTGAGCGGTTCACAGTGAAGGCCAGGCTTACAATTATGCGATATTGATATTTATAGTGATTGTACTTATATGATATTTATACAGTATCAGGATCAGATCCGTTGCCACGGCAGTGGTATACATGATGGGAGAATCGAGGCTGGGAAGGCGCTTTTGACAGAATGATACAAACAAGCAAAATCGTATCGAAGTATCGAAGACATCCAAAAGGCGGATATGGTCATGAGCGAAAAGTTTGACTGACGTCTTGGAGAAAGGGTGGCTGAAATAACCTATGGGAGGGTAGAAGAGGCAAGTAGTTAAGCTAGGCCACATACCTTGCATATGGTGCATTAAAAGCATGCAGTGTAGAGATGAAAGCCTTTACAACGAGCTCAATGAAATCGACCTAGGATTGGGGCTAAAGTCCATAACTCGAAGCCTGTGTAAATTGTAAGGTACGCGTGACATTTCGCGTATCTCGTCGCGTCGGTACCGTCCTTAAACCGACTACCTCCCGCCTCGTCAACAAATTCCATCGCATGACCTCGACGGTATGTGATGATGACTCTTCCCAATTCTTCTTGAGTCATTCTGACTCATTTCTCTTCTCGTTTCTTTTATCTTCTCTGAATCTACTCGTTGTAGATTCTACTTTTGGTTTATCCCTTCATATTGACTCAATTACGGTACCTTTCGTTTACTTACTTTATGACTCACTTAGATAGTTCGCATTCGTATGTAAAGCTAGGTACTTAGATGTAATTAGGGTAGCTTTCTCGAAACTGAGACCTTTGTGTTGAAGTGACCCAATCAATCTCGAATATCAGGAAACCGCGTTGTAAATGCGCAATTGTTTTCCTAGTTTACTACATGTTTAAATACATAATTCGAGCGCTTTTTATTTAATTTGAAACAGGTCCGCAGCATAGGATACATACTTGTAGCATAGATTTAATACTAATTAAGAATGTGGAATTTATCGATTGAATTACAAGTTATACTCCAACACTTTGACACGTACTTCACGCGCTCTTAAGTTCTCTACGAGATTCTCTTCGTGTTTCGCTAACCTCCGGCAAATCTCAACCCTCGGAAACTCGGCGAACTCACATAAATCCTCCGAATACAGTGTCAACCACATAAACCCGACCCGTGATTTCTGAGCTCAATTTCAGAGATTTAGGCGTGATTCTTTAAATGAGATTAGAAAGGAAACATGGACTAATTAGTGTAAATCTGCTCTGATATTTTAAACGTCACGTGATCAAATCCAGATTTTGGCTGAAAAAATTAAAATTTTTGACTGTTTAATTCGCTATTGATTAAATATTGATAGTCAGGAAGGGATTTGATGCACGTCAGGCTGAAGTTTTCGGCATAGATTAAGCGGCTACTAATTCCTGAAGTCATTATGTATACTTCACTATGTTTTTTTTGGGGGAATTACGTAATATAAATAAATAAATAAATATTAGTAGTCCCAAATTTTCAAACTTGAAATTTTGACATGAAAATCAGCTGGCCTGAAAACTTTTACGAATCCGAGTACATTCCGATGGTTTTTGAAGAAAATGATTAACTTGTTCTGATGGAGTAATGAGATCAAATTTCGGAGGGTTCTGAGGTCGGTTTTGACCGTATTGCACTGTATATCGGCGAGCATCTGATAAACATTTGAGTAGCTTGTGGACTGCGGTGACAGCATCGTGGTGAGTAGATCAATAGTCATGAAGTGAAATGCCCAAGCTAAACGGAAGAAGAGGCTTAACTTTCTAAAGATGCAGCCTTACACACGTCAAGACACAAGACGTGATATACACAGCGGCCGTTGTTCATAGCTACAACATGGAGCAAATACACCCCAACGGCCAAGCATGCCGAACACACGGAAGTTATTCGTTCTATAGAGTGTAGCTGTCCGATGTTCTACCCGAGAAAGAAGATATCGCCACGATTGGAGTCGATCCAAAGTATATTTCCACTACCGTGATTGGCCAACGCATGAGTGCCGAAGGCCGATTAACGCCATATGACAGTGGAGCGACATGGCAAAACTTCGACGTCGCATACGGACCATGGAATTTAGAGATGTCGGCCAGAGGTTGATATGAGTCAGCGTAGTTAACTGGGAGAAAGATTGACGTTTATAATGTATATGGGGTGCCTACATAGCTCCTCTCTGATAAGTCTCCTGAATATCTATCTTCCCGATGACGGTGCTGATGCGTTTGAATTGTGACCATTGGTCGTGGAACGTAGATACTCTAAGCAAGAGGCAAAGCACATTTAATTATACCATTATCGGACGCCGTGACATGCGAACAAACCCGATTTGTAGGAGACATTACATATGGCATTGGTTCATCCTCTGCCTCTAATACTTTGAGGGTGATAATCGCTTTCCTTATATGTATACAAATGTATGTATAACTGGTTATATACTTTCTATCCAAGGTTGGGGCCCCACCTGCTCATGATTTGAGAATAGATTTGAATGTTGTTTAGATGGCGCCGAGGTTATTGCATTCATGTAGCGTTTCCAGAAAAATGATGCGGATCATCCTGGGTTCGATTCTATAAAAGAAGTCTGAACACGTGCAGAAGGTATACCAAACGGCCTAATAGAAAACCTGGTTGAACTTGAAGAATCAAATGAATTTCTTAGAATATATTACTACAACATATTATAAGGATCAAGAGCATACTATCTGTACTATCTTCTCAAGAGTTACAGCTTCTCGTTTCCTAACACTATACCAAGAGACAATGATATACATGCGTTTCAACCGTGTCCAGGTGCTGAGAAGTGAGTAGAAGAGATACAGAGCGCTAGCGTTTGAGCAACCGAAAAATCATCCTGACTTATGTAAGCAATTATATAACTATTTACACCCCGTCAACGCGACATCAGGTTGGTGTTGAGCTTTCTTCTTTCCAAACGCCCATATTCATTGATTTCACTAGCCGTACAAAAGAATATAAGATTTTACATCCGGCTTTCTGGTCGTCGACGTTCTTTTATACTTGTTTTTGAATCATATCTATTCGGAACAATATGCCTTGCTTCATTTACGAAAGTTGCGAATTCCCAAGTCACAAACCATCAGAACGTCGTCTGTCATATCTATGAAGCTAGTGTTAGATTGGTTAGTAATTCAGGAACATCTTTCCGTATTTTGGGATTATAAATGTTCTCGGACCTTAGAAGGTACGTTATAGGGACCCTTAACACACGGGACAAAAATATCACCTTCGTTATTCGGGCTTGCTGGCCTTCTCAAACTACGCGCAATGATATTTCACTTCTTCCACGAACGTCAAATACCGTGGCTTGTACAGTTATTTTTCAACAGAAATACGAATGTATATCATAATCAATCATTTTTACAAATCAACATAGAGAATCTCGTTAAACTCCGGGTCCATCCTGCCTGCTGTCTGTGCCAATTCATTCAGCTCGAGGAAGCTTTCTGCGTCCTCAATAAACTGGCGACTTTCAGCTAAATTATATGCATCGTCCAGAAGCTTCTTCTGGCAATATTCTCGGATCTCTTGTGATGCCTCAGCCACCTGAGCAAATCTTTCGTGATGATTCGGGGCTCCACGAGAAATTGTTTGGAGCTGAGAATGTTCCAGGTTTCGTGGATATATCGTCGAAGACCAGTCATATGGGCGATACGACAGCCTACCATGGACTTCGGTGACAGCGTCGGCACGGAGAAGCTTATCAGCACCTCCAGTCATGAGGGTAAGATCAGCACCTAATCCAGACATTCTAACCCAATATGAGACATTCTCCCATATGCACCCAGCAAACCACCAGCAATTGAATGTCACGAAGTCGTAAAGGGATACCTTTTCTCGTAGAATTCTAAGGAGAAGAACAATGTGCAAAGGTGCTATGAACGACTAGATGAATAAACACAGTCGTCAGTAGACACTCCAGAATATCACCGACGGCCCACCTGCATATCAGACTTCACGAACAAGGAAGCCAACCGAATCTGGTCTCGAGTGACAAGCTCGTCGAATCGTTGCGAAACTGTAGCCTTATCATGACAATTTTTTGGAATTCTGTTCATCTGGGCGAGAATTGTGAACCACGACCCTGTATCTCTCTCAAGGCGCATCCAAACTCTAGCGTCACCGTAAACGGGAACACTTCTGCCTTCATCTTCTTCCATTCTAAGTGTCTCCGCGAATCCAAGAACAATATATTCATGTCCGGGAAATCGGGGTTCTTTGTACCAATGCATCTCTACGACGTGCAGAGCGCAGAGCCCCATGTCATTTAGACAAGTGAGGAAGCGAATCCACTCTAGCGGAGAGTTCAAACTGTATCTTGTGCGATGTTTTCGGCGGCCTAAGAATGGGAACTTTCTATTATCGATGTGACGGATTGGCAGGTTTGCGGGGCTTAGCCGTCTGTGGGTTGTACACGGAGGAAATTTAGTACAATACCCGTTATCATGAGTATAAAATGCGTACTTGACATCGCAGAATCTATTCATTTTCTTTCTAAAGGTTAAATCTGGATGTCCTCTTCAGGTATCCGATATAGACGACATGTCAGAGAATAGAGCTGAGCCACTAGAAAACGGAAATACGCACTCGTCTAAGGTGATTTCGATGCAACTTACACCAAGCCGAATTAGCAGAACAGCAAAGCTAGGCCATACGAACGTACTTAGGTCTGTTGATACGGCTCTCGTAATTTTCTCCGCGAGGATCTTCAACACCAAACGCTGGGTGAAACCTTAACAACAAAATAAGTAACCAACAAAATACTTTAGTGGAGTATACCCATACATATTTTCTCCCATGTAACTTCCCAACATCGTTGCTTCAGGCATCATGCTGTGAATTGGCCCATCATGGCCCGTATGAGCGGAATTACCAGACACAGAGTTCCCAGCGCTAACTGTGATGTTCGGAATATGGTGCTGGTGACTGATGGGTGACGAGGTCTTGATATGACTCTCTTGATGGACACCAAGAAAACCATTCACTAGAGAATCTAATTCCTTATCGTTAAAGTATATATTGATGTAAATGCGTACCTGAAGGGTGACGATGTACAGTATCGTGTGGCCTGGGGACGAGAAATGCGTTTGGAGCAAGCGATGAACGAGAGGGGTGCAAGTGCGACAGCTTGTGTGAGGGACTGTGATTCCTCTCGTCGGTGTGGGTCGTGCTTTTATTGAATTAGCTGTCAACGCAGAAAATAATGTGAGTGGCTGATGTACCTCTCTTCCACCCTGTCGTTAGGAAATTCATTAACAGGTGGACCGACCACGATGTAATAGGCGGTGTCTGACCCTCTAGGAGATATTATGATGTCAACAATTAATTTTTGGTCTACAAGTCAATTCACGTACTTGTCCAAATTGTTGATTTGAAAACTGGAATCGTGTTCGGAAATAGCCTTTTTTTTCAACTCTTCCTGGAGAGTCGGCTCAAGTGAAGAAATTGGAACGGTAAAGCATTGCTGGTTTCCAGGCATGGCGACTGAAAAAGTAAGCTCCTACGCAGTATCCTTCAATGTCAGGTTTAGGTGATGGAGATGTGCGTTAGCCTTTGGAGCCTGAGCCTTTTCTACCAGCAGCTATCGATTGCTTCCATTAGGGAAATCTTCGAGTAGGCTCATCTGGCGCTTTATTTGACATGTAGACTGTAATTTCGGAAGATACCCTAAGATGCCTTTTAGAACGTGATTGTGTTTACTATTAATAGCTGTGCGTCGCAAATCGATGAGAGATTTGAAGTTAGAACCCGGGTTAATAAGCCACTCACAAACTTAGAACTACCATTTCTGTTACATCAGTAGCGTGGGGTACTTAATGCATCTAGAGTTGGAGTAAAAGCTTGATTGTCATTTCTTGACGAATGCGATTAGGTTTAGTCAACTCGGATCTTTATTGTTGTTTCAGACCTCAAATCCGCTAGCGCCAACCTGTTGACATCTACATAGATGTGAATGATGAGATGAGTGCTTATGACTCAATTTCAGTATGTTCAAATGCTTCTTACCAGTAAGCCGTTTGATTCGTTAATTTCCGGGGCGTCCGGGGTCCAAGTTCGAGAGCTCGAATCCATGCAAATGTTAGGGTCATATTAAATAGTTATTCGTTTCGCTATGTATAGTCGTATAATATGGATCAGATAAATTGTATACGTACCGCCAGATTTAGTCACCCCTAGACAGGCGCGCTTGAACCTACCACAACCAGCGCCAAAACGACCACCAATGCTGATGTGACATATGTGGATATATCTCATGATCAAGAGGGTGCTACCAGTCCAGAAGAGCAAGAGACATCTGGATCAACGGCTCTGGTAGATTAAAATGGGACAAGCTGCATGTGTTGTCATGATTAGAATAGTTACCGATATAGTAATTTAAAGACCCTTAATCTAACATATCTTTCCCTGTTTCACTTTTTCTGGGCTCGAAAATAAAAATTTCCAAGAACTTCCCCATTTGCCTTTAAAAGCACAATATATGTACTTATTATCTATCTGAAATGTATCAAGGTTTTTCTGAGACCTTCCATTGCTCCTAAGAAATGTAAATATAAAAAGGATGTATTTGTTTGCTTACTACCAAACCTGGTATTGTATGTACATTTATTTGTCTACGGCGTGTGCTTCAAAATCAATGCCCAAGTTGCTTAATATGAACAAGGATTTACCACTAACTGATATTTGTGATAACACTTTTATTCTCCTCAGTTTGGTCAGATGGACTTATCTTGATTTTTCAAGCGTTGTCGATTCCCGACACCTTTGATTCTATTGAAGGATAGAAGCACATCAACCCCATATTTCCCAGCGCCTACAGTATCGGCGTCTCTGTGAGCCCTTGATTACTAGGTGGCATGATCCTGTTCAAAGTAAATCCGAGAAATATTTTCTAGGCGCTAGAATCCTTCTTGACATGTGCTACATAACCTAAAGTGAGTAAAGCCTAGTTTTGAAGCTTCTCAGGAAGTTACTGCACCATTCCCTCAGCCAATCATTCTCCGCGGCGCTTTGATTATTGCTTCGGTCTATCTTTGGCTTCTTGGAAGAATTTAAACGCTATATATACCTACCATCACTTTGACAATCGCTGGCCATTTATCCTACCCGTCCAGCACACGGTAAGTAATCACGGATGCTTGAAAACGGGACCATTATTGACCAGTATATTCCAGCACCAAACACATAAATGACCAACATCTCTGACACCAGAAATCGGTGAGCGTGGTTTCTACAAAAGATTTCATATTCCCAAGTTTTACACTAGCTTAGAAACTTACCAGCAACTCCTCACGAAGAGTACGTGTTTTGATCTATATAATTCTAGCTGTACTCATCTAAAAGCCCGCCTCCTTCTATTGTCAGAAATGATACAACTCTGCCGATTGCCACGCCCCCGACAATGAACGAAGCCAAAGCAAAAACTCTGCCTGTAGTAAAAGAAGAGACAAGCTCTTCAGCATCCAGCCTAAATGCAGCACACGGCGACACACATCGACGTCCATATTCGGGACTCGGAAAAGAACAATTAAGTATTTCATTTATTTTACCCAAGTTCGTCGAGAGCATTTTTTTTTTGTCAAATTGAAGGCTAATTTTATGGACTTAGGTTTCAGGATACTAATCTTCCGAGAAGTATCACATATTTTTTGGATACCACGTAAGTCGATGATGAATTTTAAGCCGTATTTTTAATTTTGATTTGTCGATTATCAGCGTCCAAGCACGCAATATGTCTATCGAGGTCCTGAAAGGGCGTTCAATTTTTAATCTAACCATCCCATCATCCTGGAACAAATTCCTTTCATGTGTTAACGACATTCGATTCTGCTCAGCTCGCCTTCTTGAGATGCATTGGTACAGATCATCCGAGATCCCAGAGCAACAATCGATTGTATTAACCTTCACTCATTTCCGACGCTCAGAACAGCGATTTTGGCTTCGGGTTAAGCGGAATGGAGGATACTCGTGGTCTCTTAACCCTTTCTCCAAATCCGTTTCCTCTCATACAAGTGACGAAGCTATGTTACTGCTGCACTGTCCGAAAAAACACTTTCGGCAGACCCACCGAGAGATTGCTTCATTGACGACTGAATATGTGAGTGGCGACTACTTCCGTTTTTTTGGAGAATAAATGCTCATATAAATCTAGTCATTTATCACCCCACTGCATGTCGTCCTGCTTCTCCGCCATCTACGGGAAAGATTGAGAGATTACGATTCCATCACGTTTCAAAGCTGGTGGTACGCAAGCTGTATCTGGGAAGCCGTGGCTAGTTGGATGAAGCAAGCTGGCTCACAAGCTACCTTCCGCTACTATTCAAACTCTGACATACAAATCCCGGAAATCCAATCGCCAACATTTCCTGTTGCTGGCGACAGCGACTACGAATGGGAAGCTACTTTATTTTCAAAGGAACGATTGAATTTTTACCTTGGCAAGGTCAAGCTCGCAGGTTATGATGCTCATCGAAAAGAGTATGTGAAATCCGATTTAGACACTGTTCGATCATATTGTTCAGAGGGACTTCTGAACGAGGCACTACGTCTGGCCCAAACCAATGATCTTATGCGAAAGAAATTCGCGATGTTGCATACAATCCTGCAATCCGAAGGACGGCACGACAAAGAGTTTAACGGAATTGCGTATACGACTCTGTAGATGCTTGAATGCCATAGTGTCGCCTCTTTACTAGACCGATATCAATATATCTTTACAACAGCGAGATAAAGATAGAATAAGCAAGATCCCGTTAGTGATTTGGGACGGAGATGTAAACTGGATATAGGGCTGCCAATCGTAACCGTACGATACGGTTATACGGGCACCGTACCGTCGGAGCTTTGAAAGTTTGCTGTACGGTACGGGTTACAGTACGGCCTCATGCCGTATTCCCACTATATATATACGGCCCGTAACCGTATACGGTACGGTTGGCAGCCCTACAGCTGATCCAAAAACGGGAGACACAAAGCGACGAAACATGCTCTAGGATTTTTGCTTACATTTGGAGTAAATCTAAGTGGCCTATACCATATTAGGTCGCAAATCTGAGTGTTGGAGCCAATTAGGACTTATTTCCAGCCTTTTATGGTATAGTTCTACCTGTAGAGTTGTTTGGCCCACTCCAATTGTAAATAGAAATCCTAGAGTGGAATTCGTCGTTTTTGTCTCCCGTTGTTGGATCAGCTGTAACTAGATGCGCCCGTTCCTCTTGGATGATGGCACCAGAATCTTGATTGTGATTGATAGAAAATAGCGCCTTCTTTGTTTCACCGATTGCATCCTAAAAGCTATTAATGGCTATTCGGGGTTACGCAGTCCGTACAGAGTGATATCTCTACTTTCGTGTCTTCGCAGTTCCCACCTTCATGTAACATTGTAAAAGAGGGTGGAGCATTTAAACGCTAATTGAAACGTTATCGCACATGCGGATCATTTAAGCCGGGCGTGTCGTTCCCCCGAATTGATTTTCTAAATCCAAGCACGTTTCAAGCCCCACGTGACATTCACAAGATAGCCACCTCCTATACGAGGCGCCGTAGAAAGCCTCAGATATGCACACAGGATTTGGTTAAAAGACAGTGCCGGAAGAGATGATATTTCCAGTGCTCAGACTCAACTAATGATGCCCACCTCCGTTGGTTCTTCAACTGCTAATCTCAGATTAAATACTTCCACTCGCAAACGAGAGGAATGCATTCTTTCGATTTGCATATGGATTATAATTGATGTCGTGTTTCTTGGATTTCGGCAGAAGCTCGAAAATCGACTGTGTAGATATATAAATCTCACAGACGAATGTGATGATAACGAAGAACATAAAGCGAAGATTTTGGAATGGAGGACTGGCCAGCAAGAGGAGTGGGATCGACTCGCAATGACAGTACGTCTAAGAGGTTTAATTGCAAGTGACTAAAATATAACCTTTCTATAAACAGACATCTCTTTTGGCGACAGTCAGTGCAGCATCTCTTGCGTTTGCGGGTATCGACAACTCCTGGTGGGTTGCTCGAGCTTCCTTTGCAGGTTCCGTCGGTTTGAGCATATGTGGATACCTGGCTGTCAGCCATCTCAGCATATTATGCGAGGGAGCAGAGGACAACAAGATGACACTTGCAGCTCGTGGTGAACTCTTTGGATCGCTTCAACAGGTGGCATGTGTGATGGCCACACCGATTGTTTTATCGGGATATGCAGCTGGACTCATCCTATTTGGTCACACGGCCTTCATCCTCACCATTCATACCGATGACGACAACAAGCCTATAACAATGTCGCGCTTCCGTACTACTCTTTCTGAACCAGGATTCAAAATCTTCGCTGGAGTTCCCATTATATTCGGGGTCTTTATGCTCGGAACATCTGTCATCTTCGCCGAAATGATGTACAGAAAAGCTTATGGCAGGTGTGCACACGAATGTGCAGGTGTAAAACCAATTCAAAGATAGGAGCGTTTAGCGCGCTGGCCGAGAGATTTGTGAGGTCCTTAGAGTTTGACTTCCCGAGACATTCCGGAACACGTATACAATTCAGGACAATGCGTTAGTTGATTTACATTCCCTTTATAATTTTCTTGATAGTACCTTTAAGTACGTAGTCCTCTATGACTGCCGGGGGTCGTAAATTATCTTGTCGGCTTTATGCGATCAAATGCGATGCTTGCAACAGCTTCCGGGAATTAGCGATGTTTATGAAACGATATAGTAGAGAAATATAGAGTAGCTTTCCCTAAACTTATATTCGTCAAGCCATTGCCTCAAAAGAAATTTAAGACATTATAACATGCAGCTGCGCAGTACCTTGAAAAAAAAAATTAATTAGAAGAGCACTAGAGGGAGATCCTGCATCACATACCAGCAAGGACTGAACTACTAAAAAATCCTCCCACTA
>JASFCX010000113.1:0-20528 GCA_036937015.1 Crucibulum parvulum | reverse complement strand
TGTTTGGTTTTGTCATCGAAATTATAGAAACTGTTCTAATAATTAGAAAAGAAAAGAAAAACAATAATCAAAATAGATGATTCATGACAGTAGAACGTTCATACTACTGTGACTAAATATAAGATATCAGCAAATAGATCAATGGTGGCTACAAAAACTGGTTTTATAATGAACATCTAATGCACTCAAGTTAATGTAAGTTTATCTTTTTAATGCTACGATAAGAGTTTTGCATTTAGACTACTTGTACAGATATAATATGTTTTCACCAATCAAAATATGCACTGTCTTTTAACAATACAATGATTTCTTGCCATACATCTATGATACATTGAGTTTTATCTACTTTTATCATTAAGCTGAGATTTACCTGAATCATCCATATGACATGGCATCCCGTGGTGCTAGGCACAACTTTGTTTGGTTGTGTGCCTTACACCCTATTTGGTGGCTTAGCCACACCCTCTCACCAGCGGAGTTAAAACAAACACTGATCCTTACTGTCACCATGCTTTGCACACATGCCCCTTGCTTTGCATACCTGCCTGAACCCCACCTTGACACCCCACCTCCGCCCCATCCCCATTGTCAAAGTACATCTTTTTGTTGTCTACTCCATATTTTATCTCACCTTCTCATAACAGAACCACCTACCTGACCCTTCTAATGCGTCAATACATTATGTGGAAGCTCTACCCCAGCCTACGCCCAAGACCCATAACCTGCAAGAATGATCACCAGACCAAGTTGCAGTATTCCTGGGGCATTCCTTCCTCTCATTGCCCCAGCCTCCCAAATGGCTCCCTCAGATTGTTGCTTTAGGATTGCTCAGGGGCTATAGAAGTATGAAAGATGGCTGTTGGCCTTGTGTTGTAAGATTATCTGTTGATTTGGCGCTATTTGGCATAGTTGAACTTGTTGAAAAGTCACCATGAGCAGCCACTTAAACTCAATCACCACCCATTCACTTTTTCAATCCTAGGTGAGTTCTAAACAATGCTTGATCTCCCAGCTGAGGCCTGTGCTTTATGCCTGAGATGAATATTTGGGCATGGAAAGACGTTGGCGGCATATAAGCACAATCCAATGCAACTTACTCTGGCATTGTATATTTGGAAGGTTACTGATGCATTTTACAGGTGCTACAAACTGGCACCATACGACTTCTTTTGTGAGGCAAGTGCCCTTCCATCTCAAAGGGCCTTACTGACTTATACTGCAGATGCGACCCAGCCATTTGTTCTCACCTTGGGCCGGTCCCTGTATCACCTGTGCAAACCCCGACTTTAACTTCAAGCAGGTGCTTATCAACAGCATTGAGCAGGAAAGCAATTGCCCTGACAAAGCAGCTGATCCCTTCAGCATGTTGCCTCTCCCCTTGCCTCCTCTATCCCCTCCTGCCCCTTGCTCTACATCCCCCACCCCTTCCTCAAATGCCCCCCTGGGTGATGCAGCCACAGGCTCTATTGAGTGCCCCAGCTCCTTGGCATGGGCGGCTACCTCCAGGATGCCCCTAGCAATGGGCAGCCTCACAAGGGCACAGAAGTCCAAACTTCGAAGCAAGGCTAATTGTCAGAAGAAAAGACAGGCCCTTGGGGGCAAAATGGTCAAGGTGATTGATGTACACACATCTGTAGCTAGGAAATATGTAGCACCTGCTGCAGGAGCAGCAATACCAACTGGCATTGAGGTAGACAAGGCCCCTGTGGCATCCAGTGGATTCATTGGGACACTGGACTCAGGGTTGAGGAGGTCCCTGTCACTGAAGGAGCTGGTGGGCCCAAGCTCTAAGCATGGGTTTATGTTGGTTCCCTATACTGCTGGGTGTGTCTTTTGCCTGTTTAATTCCTTTTATGCAACTAAGTGCTGCATAGCACCCCAATTCCCTTCTTAGACAGTGAAGGTCGAGTTATTGCCATCTTTGCTGATCATCCAGAGGATGGGGACTGGGATTTAGTGGCCACTGATGCTGCTACTGCCATGAAGAATGTGGGTGCCCAATGTAAATTTTCCAAGGATGACAGAATACATCGAAGGGGAAGATTCACTGCCAAGTTTATTGGCTTTTCCCATGGTGGGGGTCAGTTGCATCCGACCCAACTGTTAAAATCTGACCCAGTCACCCCTGCCTTGCAAAGGCTTAATCAACACCCCTCTTTCAAGCGCCTTGCAGGCTTTGGATCCAGTGAGCTCACCCCTTGCTACTTCCCTATTCTACTAATCAATACATTGTTAGGCGTTTTTGCCACCTGGGCCCCTGGGCTGTATGCATACTATGTTGATTGGATGGGGAAGCTGTTGGCACATGATCCCTCACTTCATTGCAACTTCAGCAACAGTGTTTTTGCCACCGCTACCTACAACTTTGGCCCCTGTACTGTTTGCTTCAAACATACAGACTTTGCTAACCTCCCCTTTGGCTGGTGTGCAATCACTGTGCTGGGTTTGTATGACTATGAGAAGGGTGGTCATCTTGTTCTTTGGGACCTTAAGCTCGTTGTGGAGTTCCCACCCAGCACCACCTTCCTCATCCCCTCAGCTATTATACACCACTCAAATATTCCCATTGGCACCAAGGAGATGAGGTATTCCTTTACTCAGTACACTGCAGGGGGGATATTTCAATGGGTGGAGCATGGATTCAAGCGGGACAGGGACTTTTACAATGGACTATCTACTGAGGAACTGGCTGCAGAAGAGAAGAAACAGGCAAATTGGTGGTCAAAAATACAATTGACCTCCCAATAGGTAGTTTATAAGGAACAACGACATGCAAGGAAGTGAGAGTGCCAACAAGGCCTAGTATTTGGTTAAATAATTAGTGCATGTGCCTCCGCCTTGCCCCATCTGTCCCCTTCCACTCAATTATTCATGGCTGCCACTGCAGAGCTGTCAGTCACCATTGTCTTTATGGGTAAATCTAAATTGTAAGCAACACGCTCCTGGTGCACATATAGTTGACTAACAATGTGTAGCACATAAGGATATCTCCAGACAATTGATGCTGAGATGAATGTGCCCATTGGTTTCATGTGCAGTGAGTTCATTTAACCTAGATGAGGTGACTTGGATCACGTCTAGCATCACAACCACAGTGAGTGAGTGTCTTGCAGAATCTCACAGACTTAGTATGTCGTCATATAGCCATATATTCTAAAATTGGGAAACATGATGGTGGCAGTAGTAGATCTCACTATAATACAGCCTAGGTACTTATCAAATATGTAACATTATAAATAAGTCTACAGTATGAATTAAATAATTGAGGAGGGACTGAAGATGCTGAGAATGTACTGGTATAGCAGGGAGAAACATTTCTGCTTAGATGCCTTTGGATACAGTATATGGGGGGATGTAATTGTTGTTGCCATCAAGTGCAGAGGTGGCCGTTGGGTTGGAATGGGAGGTAGGTGTAATGGTGTGCATATTGTCAAGCATCACAGCCAGCACAAGGGATGAGTCAGCAGGGGCAGGGGGGAGGGGTGAAGAAGAGACTGCGTAAGTGGCTGCGCTACAAACATTGTGACTCAAAAGAGTCAGGAAGTCGACATCATAGATTATATTCTTGAATGCATCCTCCAAATCCTCAATCCAAGCACACATCATTTTCAATGCACTCACTTCATCCTCTGCAAGTTGCTTGAGGGCACCTAGTTCTTTCAAACTTTGACCCATTCCCAACCTAGTTTGCTCAATGCTATGTTCAAATTGCTTGGCCATAGTGGGTGGCAGTAAAGCATTCAAAAAGCTTCCAGCCTTTAAGGAATAATCATTATAATTCTATACACAAATGAGTTATGTTCACACACCTGGTGTAGCTGCACATAGTCAACAGGGCCTCCACCTGCACTCCAACAACTTTCACCCCCAGTAAGATCGACAGGCGGTGGATTGGAAAGAGGCTGCTCTGATAAGACTGAATCCTTTGGTCGCCCAAGTAAATACCTTAGGACCAACCATTGGGGTACCCTTTGTGGTATAGCCATGATATTAACTAGTCTGAAACAGTTATTACCACTGAATCATACAAGATAGAAAACAATTAGCCACTCACAGGATTCAAACAAATAAGTAGGGTTGATATTCAGATGCAAAGATTGAGAGAGGAAGGACAGGTCGAGCTGAACCTTTGAGGTTGAAACAAGTTATTACATAATGTCAGGGATAGCGCATGTCATAGCCACAGCACAGCCTTCCATGCCATGTTTCTCCCATGTGCTTCAAATGTTGATGATGCATTTATGATTTATCAGATGCATGGATCATTAGTCAATGGGATCAGTTCAAGATATGCTTACCTTGTGCTGAAAACACTGAATATGCATTTTTACCCTTGAAACAGACAGTGATTGAAGCATAGAGAAAAATGAGAAAGTGTCACACTTAAGTTCAACTTGCTGTTGGAAACTTTGATGGTGTGGGGTTTTACAAGTGTGACTCTGTGAGAGATCCAAATGGCTGGGAATCTGAACATCTGATAAACTATAATAGGCAAGCATGCCATCTGCATTATACATTTTAAAAGAACGTGGTGAACAAAATACCCCAAAGGCAAGATACATATGTGTCAAGGGACTGAAGGACTCCACATGAAGCATCAAGGGAGAAGTCTAAGATAACAAGGCTCCAGGCTCCAAGCTTTCAACCTTTAAGTGAGAAAGTAAGAAGCAATCAAGATTCAAGATCTACTCCCTGTGCCAAGAGCAGCATGCCCTGCATATTTTACTTCCCAAGGTACAGCACGGCTTGAAGCATTATCACCAACCCTGCTCTGTACATCCCAGGAAGCCTTATCAGGAAACAAGTAGATAAACACAAAGTCATAATTTTCTGCAGTAGGTCCTGCCAATGATCTTTGTATACAGTGAAGTTAACTTCAATTAAAACCCAGGAAGTGGATTCTCAGGACTATGTGATGCTATTGGACGATAGGATGTTTTACAGAGAGCACTTGCCATATGACAGTGCAGCAAAATTAATAACGTCAATCACACCTTGGGAAACAAATTGAGATCTGATGTTTCAAAGCAAAGTTTGAAGAATTGCTGAATTTGACCCTATGTACTTCCTCTAAATGCCAACACTTCCAGCAATCGCCAATATTTATCTGATATATTGCACCTCACACTTTATGCCCCCCTTCTGATGCACAAAAAACGACATGTCCTTGAAAGCCACACTGTACAGAGGATTTGGTGGCATAAGGTGATTTGCCTGCCGACTTACTGCAGGCCGAAAGATCTATTATGACAATGAAAGAACGTCATTACATCAGCCTTGGCAGGGGGATCTTTGTGATTTTTTGATAGACCCCTTTTCTGAGGTAGAGGAAAACTTTCCTGGGGGTAGCCATGACTCTGAGAGACAAGAATATGCTTCTGCAAAGGTTAGTAAAAGGATATGCACTATTTTCTCATTTTAATCTTGATGTTTTATGGTCCTCTCAGATGCTAGTGCATCACTCACGCCAGCTATTGGCTCAATATGAGCCCAGGGCATCCACTGTGCTCCCTCCCTATATGGAGAATGTAGAGCAAGAAGTCCCACCGCACAATCTCACCAGCACCTATACTTCTGCTTCTTCCCCTGAAGGGCTAGAGCTGCAGGGATTAAGTAGCAAAAGTCCAGCAGTAAGCATTTCTCTAGGTTAATTATCTGATCCTTAATTGATCTAATTATGCCTTTGAATCATTAATAGATCCTTGGGTTCATTGATTGGGTGTCTCAGGAGCAGCCCATTGAAGTTGACACTCTACCACCACAATCACTTTTGACGGTACCTGCTAATAACTATTCCGCTACCAGCCTCATATCCTCGTCATGGCAAAGCATAGTCACTAAAGATAGGGCAAGTGTTCCCCTCTGGGAGCTCCTCACTGAACTGTCATATACAGACTATTACACACCTTCAGTCTTAACCGCTGCAAAAAAATTCGGCATGGAGGATATGCGCAGTGCCATTGAAGACATTGGCATAATGGTGTGCGTATTTCTCACTGGAGATACCATGGACATATATATAGACTCTGATCTGGGCATTATTGATGACTTTAGCAATGAATTACTTCACAGTTTAATGAAAGGATTTGTGATGGGGCAGCTAAATGAATATATTCGAATGAAGGACCACTGTGAGTTTCCTGTCCCTTTTGGAGAGAGATTCTGATTTGTACTTATCCTTTTCAAGTTGAGAATGATATTATTGAGAGGATTGTTGGGGCTGCAATTGTGGTCACTAAAAATCTGTGCTTTCTATTAGAGATGCGTATGGAGCAGGTGTACTGCAGGTTCATAAACCAGCTGGCCCAGGGTGCTTGTGATCTTGTCTCTTCAACTACGCTTGAGGATGTTGGAAGCTCTGACCCTGCAAAGCAGCACCATGTTATCTCGGCTGTACTATACACATACTCCTGTGTAATTCCTGATGCTGAGCCATCAACTCTAGAGGAGCAGGAAAAAATCATCATCTTTCTTATCAGTGGGCAAAAGGCAGTTATGCATCGATGCGAGTAAGTGCTCAAATATATTCCTTTATGCCCCCAAGCAGTGACTCAAGTATTATTTAAGCGTCGATAAGAGTATATTAGCAGGTAAATGGCCATGGATTATCCACAAACACGTTGATACAACAGTACGTTCTTATTTTATAATATGATAACTTTGATAACAATTGGCCTACAGGGAATGCCCTCTATTCCGTTCTTTAGCAGCATACTCATTGAGATTGGCAAAACATATGCTACAGGTGGACCACTGTCTATGCACACCGCCATGATTCATCTGCTTAGTTGTTACCCCCCTGGACTCAGTGTCTTTCTTGGCCAAGTCAATTATAGAGGTCGTAAAATACCTGCAATTCCATGGATATCCACAGCAAAGTGCTGGTACATTCTACATAAACGGATGGTGATAAGGGTAAGAGCTCTGTTAATTTTTTCCATCAAATGAAGCTTATAATCTCTTGGTAGACCTCCCTTTACTTGCACCAGGCAGTTTATAATGAAGGCTCTATAACGCCCATGCAATTTCCACTAAAGGCTTATAAGCAAGCATACATTCAGCTGACCACCATCTGCTCCAGAAGTGTTAGTGCCCATGGTCAGGATCCAGTTGTTGAAGGCAGCTGCGAGAATCATATTATAGACAAACTGCTTAAAACCCTTACATGGTCATGAACTTGTAATAACTTAAACCAAATGAGTCAAAGTATTTAAACATTGTCATTTTTACTCAGAAGTGTGAATATATGTCTGTAATGTATGTATATTGGCTGCATCAATGATACAAGTCTATATAAGAAGTGGAAAGGAAAAAGCACTCATTGGCGAGGCAAAAATAAATTTCGTTAGAAGTGTGAAAGCGCTTTGCACTCAAAACCAGCTATCTGGGACTTCAGGTACCACTTCTAAAATTAGAGCTGTTTAGGACACTGCTGCAGAGTTCCCCAAAGAAGTACTTAGATTCACCTGCAATTCAGGCACACTCAGGCAGTCACACATGGTCAACTGCTTTCCCTATACATGCCTGTTACAGCTTATGGCCTGAGAATTACCAAATCCAGACATCCACAGATCTGCTTGCACCACCAACTGCACCACCATTACCATAAGTAGTGTTTCCACAGAACAACAGTACCCACTCAACATGCAGTTCACTCCTGAATCAATGCACTTCTCAGCATACTTTGTCCATTATGCCCTCAGCCACAGATTTATCTGTCCTCAGCAGAATGAGTCTATTGCAAGAATGTCCTTGACAATGAGGACAGCAGAGATCCCACAGCATACTGGTGTCAGCAAATGCACAGTTGAATGGATTCCAATTAGTACTTTTGTCATTTTGTCATACTCACCAACTCTTACCTACAATTATGGGTTAGTATCTCTAGCAGTGAGTAGGATGCCCATTCACAGTGGCACTATAGGTGCAATGCGGTACAGTGAATTGTTATCAGATGTGATCCTTGCTTGGGTGATGTCATACTTCAGGATCACGGGTGGTCATCATCTTTTCTAAGGGCCATCTATGACTTCTTGTTCAGCTGTGAGATGTAGCCTTTCTAATCTTCTTAAAACTTGTGATTGTGGCCTTATGCATTCATAAGAAGACAGGCTGAATGTATTTTTAATAGCTCTATAATTTTGTATTGTAGCTTGATCCAATATACGTGTTTGGAGGCACGTAGTACATACAAACATGCAAGGCACATAGATGAGCATGCTTAAAGCACTACTAAATGAGCATCCATTAAGCCACTAATACACAAGCGCGCACAAAGACACTAACGGTTGAGTGCACTAGGGACTTGCAGGCTCTGGGTGCATATGATATGAAGCACTGGGGCCAGAGTTAAGCACTTGACACCTTGTTTGTAGTGCTTTCTATCCAGCCGTAGTGCCCTTGATGATCCAAGCAGAGTGCTTGAGTGCACTTGAATGTGCTATGCATGAAGTGCCTCAGGCAGTCTGCCTCAAGCATTCAATTTGTGGCAATCTGTGGAGTGCCTGCCACTTCTAGTAAAACCACAGTGTGTCATGTCTATGCTAGTATATGAGTCATCTGATTGCTCACTAGAAACTTGCACTGCGGCAATTAATTCCCAAATGATTGAGTGCTGCCATAAATGCCCTGGGCACAGGAGCTGGAGAATCTTGAGGCACTGTCAATGTTTCAAGGACTGCAAAGGCCGTGATATCTAGAAACCTTTGCACTGTGGGGAAGTTGTAGTTCCTGAGTGATTGAGCTCTGCCAATTCAGTACAAATGTCCCTGGACTGCATGGGAGCTAATGTGGCCACTTGAGACGGCTCTGTCGATGTTTCAAGGACTGTAAAGGCTATGAGACTATCCTACAGAAAATACCACATAGTAATTCAATTGGTGACATACTGCTGATTCGATTTTACTACATAACATTTATCATGACAATCAAATATGATATCAAACACCCCACCATCCAAACATCTCCACCATGGAAACAGAACCTCACCAAGTATCCAGCAAGATAAGGCCGATTCGACAAACTAGACTTCCCTGACAATTCAGAGAAAATAATATATATAGCAATCCAATGACTGGTGAATTCAACACAGTTTCATCATTGGGCCACCAAGGCAGTATTCCATATGTCTGTTTTCCATACAATATCTTTCATAACTCATATTGCATCGTGTTCAGACCCATTAACTATATAGCATGTGGTGAAGAGTTTGTTTGACATATTGACATGTTCTGCCCCATTGTCTTTCTTGTTAATACCAGCTATAAATTTCTAAGAGACCCAGCTATTCTGAGCACCAAACATTTAGTAACATCCGAAGATCTCATATCAAGCAAGTGAGTTCTATATGCCTTTCTCTTACCAGTTAAAACCCTCTTAATAAATTTGAAGGGCATTATCAGCAGTAGAGAACAGAGTATTTGGTATCCTGCTTGTATTGGTTCCTGATTTGGAAGAAAAGCTTACCTCTCAAGCACCTAAGGGTTGCATTGCCAACATTGCTGTAAAGGTGCATCTCTACCTACTTGTAATAGCTCTGTATACTTATGTGCACATCATCTACTACAGATTCACCACACTGTTCAGAGCACATGAGTTAGAGATGCAATGGCTCTCAAAAGCGCCATGATAGTATGGGTTGAGCAAGAAGGCTTTACCTTTGACCCACCCATAAATCCCAACCAAAAATCAGATCACAGCTTCACCAACAATACTACAGGAAAATTTCTGTGCCCTGTGGGAATGAATTGGTCAGATATATCATGAGTTCTGTTTGAAAATTGAAAACTAGATGTCATATAATAGATTTTAGGACACGCTGTGCTATTCAGAGGGGAGAGATTGTTATACCTTCAACTGCATGGCCTATGATGCTTTACAACTGTCTTATCTACTATCCAAATGACCCATGGAATGGGTTCTTGTGTGGTCAAATTTTAGTGAAGGTATGTTGAAAATTTTGCGTTTTTGACAAATCACTTGTAACTAACATATCTTGATAGACATATATGCACATCTTTGTCTCTCCTAGTACTAGCCATGATATTGAGAATTTCAACTCTGCTGTAACAATTTCTTCCATTGCATATGCTGCAACCCAGGTATGTGGCACTTCATTAATTCTAGTTATGTGAAAATTTACTAAAGGCTCCTGCAAGGCTTGGCATGCATTATCCCCTTTGCCCACTCTTGCTATGAAAGACCATAAGAGAAAACTTCCTGAATCATGAGTCTTTTATGGAAGTCTTATGCAATTGTTGGAAGATTTAGAGCAGAAGCATGAAGTTGAAGCCCTCATTAGTTGGTGGAACCAGTGCAATGCTCTCATTAGTAATGATGCTATATCTTTCTAACTCTAACAATTCTTCTAGGCAAGTTCATCTGTTTATAACTCAGAGCTTGGACATGCCCTTTCTGCCAAAATAATTATGTGGATTCATTTGTGTATTTCCTCAATGTAGCTTGCTCTATACTTCATTATTGAATATTTTATGCTCTGAAAGATAGATTGAGAAATTGTTGGTACAAGAACCTCTTGGTGCTGCATCAGTGACTCTGTTGTGAAAAGAGGTTGCTTCTTTGGATATTTGTCATGTTGAATTAGGTAGCCAATCCATTCAAATAAAGAATTATATTTTCTATCCATGATGTATATACAAAGGACAAACCTGTTCCATCATTCACGCTACACCAGCTTCAGTAGTGGTGTATTTCACCAGTGTTTCAGTGGCTGATGTATATTGAAGGCATCCATCACACGGCATTTTGAAGGCAGTGTTTTTGATGTTTAGAGGGCATTTAAAGCTGTGTATATGAGTCATTCCTGATATCAAGTTCACAAGTTTCAACCACTGCTACCGTGACTGGTATAGGAGAAACTAGTATGGAAGTAGCCCAAGTGGCATGAAGTTGCTCTTGTGGCCAAATTTTCTCTCAAGATAATGCATTCAGCAATCACCAACGGATCTGCTCATCTGTAAAAAGGAAGTTTTTGGATGCATTGTCTCAAGCAAAATCACTGCGGTGTCCGCCAAAGAGGAGGAAAATAGTATCAGAGATGGTCAATACAGAACAATCCACATATTTACCACTGGATTGCAACAGCTCTAGTCAGCCAATTATATCCCTCAAAATTCCCTCCAATGACAATGAGCTGCTATCCGTCCCACATGTATGCATCCAAGTTTATGCATGAATGGTTTACTTCAATTAATGTTTATTTATAGACATGTCCCAGCAACAAAACAGCAATGCAATTACAAGATGAAGAGGTATCTGACATTGCAGAAACTCAGAGGAGATCCAAATGAACCATTGTGATGCCAATGCGATATAGAGATGTGCTCCCAGAGCCAATGGCTCTGTTACCTCCTGTTGTCAAAGCCTTAAAAACACCCATTTCGAGTGCATCCAGCTGTGAACAGACTGGATCAGATACCAAATCTGTTTCACATACCTTATTCCAGAGCGTCCGCAACAAATTTGGACTTTGGCGCAGATATACAAGTGCAGATCCACCATCTTATGACCCAGAAGAGAATGTAACATTGGCAGATCTCTGCTCAATGCCTCTGAATATGCCTACAGTGTCTGTTTTAGATGAAGTAGCCATGTTCCCCTTCCCAAACAGAAGCTCATTCATGCTTGGTAACTGGTACTGGAATGAAGGTGCACAGAAATCCCAGGACAATTTTCAGAAACTTATTAAAATCATTGGTAACCTGGATTTCAGCCCTCTTGAGATCCAGAAAGCCAATTGGAAGGGCATAAATGATACACTTGGAGGGCATACAAATTTGCAATTTGAATGGGAGGACATAGACTCTGGTTGGCACAAATCTCAAGCAACAATTGATGTGCCATTTCATTGCTTCACAACCTGCCCTGGTGTCAGAGAATATACAGTAACTGATTTTTACCATTGTTCTTTGATGTCGGTTATTTTGGAGAAACTCTCTAGCCCATCACATCATACAACTTTTCACCATGATCCCTACGAGCTATGGTGGACCTCACCAAGTGGTCACAATAGTTGTGTTTATGGCAAACTATACACATCTAAATTATTTCTGGAAGAACATCAAAAAATACAGAAAATCCCACTAAATGAGACATGCTGTCTCCCATGGACAATTGCTGCTTTGATGTTCTGGTCTGATTTGACACAGTTAACTTCATTTGGAAATGCACAACTATGGCCCTTGTATTTATTCTTTGGTAATGAGTCAAAGTACTGCCGTTGTAAGCCAACACTTAACCTTTGTGAGCACATTGCATATTTTCAAAAGGTCTTTCACCGGTCTACTATGCAAAATACCTGGCATGTGGTCTTAATGATTTTCTTTTTCATTTTAGCTCCCAGATGCATTCAAAGATTTTGCCAGTTGCTACACAGGAAATAAGAAGCCACCAAATGATAGTTTCATGGCTCACTGTCAAAGAGAGCTTTTCCATGCTCAATGGAAAATAATTTTAGACAACAAATTCACAGAAGCATTTGTGCATGGAGCCATAATACAATGCAGCAATGGAATAACACAGCAAGTTTTTCCATGAATATTTACATACTCTGCAGATTACCCTGAAAAGTAAGTCTTATCATTTATGATCTAACGCATGTAATGCTGCAGCTTACACTTTTGCTAGAGTTCTTGTTGCCAATATCAAAAATCGGGGCATCTGTCCATGCCCATGATGCCTTATGCCTTCTACCCACTTGTGTTGGATAGGCTTGATACAGGATAGAAAAGACAGGAAACTACTTATGCACTCTAATACTGAGCATGAGTCACATGGATCCATCAAGGAAGCTTGAGAACAGATATATAAACAAAGTTTCTCTGTTGATAGTGCATCAGTAAAGCGATTGATGATGAAGCACTCCTTGGTTCCAACATCTGTGAGTAGCTTACAGATTTTTGATGCATAACAATTCTAATAGAGTCAATTCACCACTCTTCTTCAGAATGCTTTTTTTGAAAACTTTACAAGCATGGCTTTGATATTCATTCAAGCTTGGTTGTTGATTTTATGCATGAAGTGGAGCTTGGAGTTTGGAAATCTTTATTCACTCATCTTCTTTGCATTCTCCAAGCAGTCAATATAAATCTTATAAGTGAGCTGGATCATCGGTATGTCCACATATATATTCTTGATGCCAGTAACATTACTAACTGAAACTGTCAATAGCTATAGGACCATACCCTCATTTGGAAGGGACAGTGTTTGAAGGTTTTCAGCGAACACATTGGAAATGAAGAAATTGGCTGCCTGAGATTTTGAGAACCTCCTTCAAGCGTGTATTTTCTCTATTATTTCAGCTTTCAAGCTTCTTAACCAAATTCCAGTGTGCCATACCAGTTTTTGATGGTCTGTTTCCTGAACTGCATAATGGGTGAGTGATGAATCTTCTCTTTACTATGGTGCACTGGCATGGTATGGCAAAGCTGTGTCTTCATACAGATGCCACCTTGAACATTCTGGATGAGTTAACTACATCCCTGGGTCATCAGTTATGTGAATTCTCTGAGAAGACTTGTAGTGCATACAAGACGGAAGAATTACCCAAGGAGACTCATGCTAGACAAGGCCGTGAGGCTAAGCTCCAGAATCCTTGGTTCCAAACTGGTACCAGTCACAGGCAAAAAACATTCAATCTTAGCACTTATAAAGGTCATTCACTTGGTGACTATGTAGAAGCAATAAGAGCATTTGGGTCCACTGACTCATACAGCACAGAAACAGTAGGAATATTATCTGTTATCAACCTATTACAGACATTCTAACTTTCTCTCCGTAGGGTGAATTAGAACACAGAACTCCAAAGGCAAGGTATAAACGTACATCTTGCAAGATGTATATCAGCCAAATGATGTGTATTGAGTGAAGGCAAACGCATATACGGCGAATAAGAGATCACCTTCATCGTCTGCAAAGAGAGGCAACAGATGATAGCATTACACAGCAAGCCCCTGAAGCACACCATCATATTGGTAAATCTCAAAATAGTGCGGAAAATATTGAGGCATTTTTGCGAGCTAATTGGGACAAAGAATTCAGTAAAGTGAGTTTCTAAAAGCCCACTTTTTCTTCATAAGAATTCTGAGTGTGTTCTTTTGAGGCTAGGACTTTCTCATGAGATTGAAAGATCATTTGTTGCCTAGGATCAAAGTTGCTTTAACAAAGGAGGCAGCTGCCAAGAATGACTTGGAAGACCACTATCTGGGTGTAAATTCCAGTGGTGTTCTACCTTCAGACACTATATTTTCTGAAACCAATGACTCTACCACACCCATAACTGAGTGCAATGGGGTTTTGTTCAAGAATGATTTGCTCTACAAGCACAAGATCATGCATATCAATTATACTTCATATGATGTTCTGTGTGAACAAGATGTGATACATCCTGGTACAGCCCACAGTAATGTGATGCTATTAAACACAGAAGACTTGAAAGCAGACTCTGTCTCCCCTCATTACTTTTGCTATGCACACGTTTTAGGAATATATCATGCCAATATTATTTATACTGGCCATGGTATGTGGGGCTATCACCTGCGATGACTGGAGTTCCTCTGGGTGCAGTGGTACCAGCATGTAGATTTGACCCAAAAGGATTGGAGTTGTGGAAAGCTCGACCAGGTGGAACTGATGCCTGAAGATGTGAAGGGATCTTTTGGGTTTTTGGACCCCAGCAACATTATTCAAGGGTGCCATCTAATCTCACTTCTTGGCCAGAAGCATCCACAAGATCATTTGAAGAGGCATCTTCACAGGCACACTTACTATGTCAATCAGTAGGCCATGGTGTTCAGTACTGGACAAAGAGCTCTTATTAATTCCTCTTGTTTCATCTGCAGATTTGCTGATTGTGATATGGTGATGCATTTCCATTGGGGCTTAGCCATGGGACATGTATATACACATACCAACTACTTTAATAGGACACAAGAGGACCCAAATGACCCGAACATTGTGCTGAGCACAGTTGACATACCCACCCCAATACTAGGCACTTTAAACTTGTGATATAGTTCAAAATGGCAACACTACACCAGCACTACACAAGAATCTTTTGGTGAAACAGAAAGTTTGGATGAGGGGGATATTCATGATTCAGACAGTTCTAGAACTTCACATAGTAGATCAGATTCTGGTACTAATGATCCAGAGTCTGATTGGGAAGCAGAAGATGGCTTCATACTAGATTATTTTGAAAGACACGGCATCCTGCCACCTGGAGAAGAAGACTAAAATAATAGAAAATCATCTTGACTGGATATAACAATGGTTTGACATATTTAATCCAAACAAAAGCTGCTCAGATGTCCAGGTAACTGTATGTGGTGCATTGGTTAGTCATGTCAATCCAGCCCCACGCTGCCTACATCATTTTGCTTGGTCCAATGGACCAAGTAGCTGAATGGATCAAAGTCTAAAAATAAAAAATTCGTATACAGCAATCAAACAAATGCAATTGCTGATGCTATAAATGCAGTAGATTGCATATGTATTCTGTACGGGTTCCAATATATTTTAATTGAGTCTATTTATTCTTGTACGTACTCACTTACAAATCCATATTCGTATACAACATGCATTCCTGCTCAAATGGCAAACTGTCACTGTTTGCCCTCAAACTTTTACTCATGCCTTCCACCCCTATTTCCTTGACACAAGCAGTCAATCCTAATTTAAATATCCACTGAATGTAAGTCTTCTATCTATTTTCATCAAATTTCTCTAATAAATTTGACCACTTTAAGAATAGAGAAACTGTATGATTTGAATTGCCCTCTGGTCATTGGGCATTGGCTACAGTGTATCTATGGAAGGAGGAGTCAAGTGAAGTATGCCCGGTAAGCCATCCAATTACTTACTCACTCAAATTTCTAATCATTTGTCAGTGGATTTGATATATGATACACCTGATGGCCAAAAAGCACCCAGTACGCTCATATAACTGCCATGAAATAATCAACATTTGAAAATGGCTCAACATAGGCTACAAAAAATCATTTTACAATCATTATCCAGTCCTTGCTTGTTAATGTAAGTTTGTTTTTTAATGCTACAGTAAGAACTTCGCGTTTTAACTACTTATACTGATGTAGTATATTTTTACCTATTAAATACTTCACCATTATTTAAAAATAAAATGATTCATTGTTCTAGCTCTACAATATACTGAGTTCTTTTATATAACAGAACCATCCCATTTACAATTTATTTATTTACACACAAGACTTGTAGATTTAGTTGATACTTATTCATTGATGCTTATGTGCCAACTTAGATGGCATGTAATACACATAAAGCACTGTAAAAAATTAGATGATTAACAAAGTTACTTGGAAAAATTAACTTGCCTAGTTTTATCTACTTTTATCACTATTGAGCTAATATTTACCTAACCATCCATGCGACATGGCATCCTGCAGTGCTAGGCACGACTTTGTTTGGTTGTGCATCTTACACCCTATTTGGCCACACCCTCTCACCAGTGGAGTTTAAAATAAACACTGTTCCTTACCATCACCATGCTTTGTGCACACACCCCATGCTTCATATACCCACTTGAACCCCACCTCGACACCCCACCTCTGCCACATGTGCCCTCTTCTCCAACAAATATGTGGGCTGGTGTGTCCTTCAACATCAACAAGTAGCAAGACAACAGCCAGCCTGAGGACAATGAACAACAACAGCACACGCGAGGACAAGATGATCAGTCAATCAACGGCCCATGGCAACAACAAGGACTCTCGACTAAGCGTCAATGGCGTGCGCATGAACATGTGAGTAAAAGTGCCTCTGAGCCAGCATCACTTGTGCTGACACTGCCCTTGCATTCTCTTGCTTATGCTGCTCCTCCAACAGCATCTAGGCATCAACAATGCATGAAAATGTGAGTAAAGGCCCTCTGAGCAAGTATTAACTTGTACTAACACTGCATGTGTGTTCTTTTGTCTATCCAAGCCCCCTCCCCCCCAATGTCTCTAAAAGCTAAAATGCCCATACATGCATGTGAAAATGTCAGTAAACGCCCCTCTGAGCCAGTGTGAATTTACACTGATGTTGCTTCTACATTCTGTCATTTACCCTAGCCTTCTCAATGCTAAAAGCAAAAATAACGTATATATGCATGTGAAAATGTGAGCAAAAGCCCCTCCGAGCCAGTGTCAACTTACACTGACATTGCCTCATCATCCCTTGCCCATACGAATGAGGGCTCAGTCTCCACAACCAAAGCTGATCTCCTGTTTCAGCTTCATGCAGAAGGTACATCGATTTTAGTTTTCATTTGAGATGTGATCTTTCTAAAAGGGCATGACAAGGGCTACAGCAAGGGCATCAGCTGAGCGCAAGACCAAGGGCCACAGTGAGGATAACAGCCGGGCGCATGATGAGGGCTGCAATGAGGACAGCAGCCAAACACAGAGTGATGGCCATGGTGTGGGCAGCAGCTGTAGTAGCCAAGTGCACGATGGGGGCTATGGCGATAGCAGCAGCTGAGTGCACAATGAGGGTCTGTATGACGAGCACATGACAAGGATAGCAGGTGATGATGTTGCAACAGGTGCGTCTCTTTCCCATACACTTATCCTAAGTCGCATGCTCAATCAATGTTGCCCTTCTTGCAAAAGCCAGTGTCATCGAATACATACCTGCCTACTAGTCACCTAAACTCATTCAGGTGTGTATCTATCCTTTCCCTCCAACTCAGACCCACCTTTGTTTCAGGCATCACCTCCATCTCTGTTTTCCTTGCTACAGGGCTCTGCACCATCTGCTTGGCTGCTCCCTTGGCACCTGTCTGCATAAGATGATATCATCAAGCGCACGTCAAGGACATGGGGTTTGATGCCCAGCATATGAGACATAAGAGATAAAACTTGGCTGGACACCACGTTTCAGCACCTTCCAGTGAATATGTCAATTTTACTGATGTATACTCTCTAACCCTTCTTAAACTTGTGAATAGAGATGTTAAGCATTTTAAGGAGGTAAGGTGTATTTTTATAGTACTATAGTTTTTTATTGTAGCTAGATCTGAATATATGTATTTGGAAGCACTAATAGATGAGTGCACATAAAGCATTAATGGACGAGTATACACAAGATACCAATGGTCAAGTGCACTGGGGAACTACAAGATCAGCACATATTATACTCATAAGAAAGTGCTTTTATAACTTGAAGTGCTTCCCACAAAGCTCTCAGACACTATCACTGCAGAGCACACCATCTCAGAATAGCGCCCTGGATGCTTTAGATAGAACACTTGAGTATGCTACATACTAAGCACCTGATGCAGTCAGCTTAAAGTGCTTTTGGGGTGCTCTGTAGGAAGTGCGTCCACTTCCTACAGTGCAGTAAGAACTTGCTCACCTCCCTATGTACTGTCACTGCTGCCATTGAGATCAAGTACGACCCGAACATCAGTTTCACCATCATTGGGGAATTTTTACCTTTGTCAAATCCTTCAAGTTCTTTGCCATTCCCGATGACAACATCAAGAGACTTCATCTAATACAGTCCCCATGCCTCACAATGCACTCAGGCTACATCACTGCCAGTCACATTGTTGAGAGCTCCAAAATTAGTCTATGAGTTGTCGTTATCTGCCAGTGGAGTGAAGGCAACTCAGAGAAAATCATTATTCTGATCATTGTGTCTTGAAGAATGTGATATGGTGAGATGCCTAGAGTCGGGTTGGCTCTGATTTCATTTGAGCCTCATAAGTGCCATAACTGTAAACCAAAACATCCATCAGCCTGAGGCTTGTGTAAAGATGTGAATCGATCTAATTTCTAAATAGTGCTGTTGCTGGATAATCAAAGCCAGCCTGAAAGCTCAGTGACCAATAAAAATAAACCATTCACCAGGCTTGTATAATTTATTCTTGGTCCGTAATAGTGTTGCTATTGGAAATTCAAGTTTCAGCCTGAGTGTTAAATAGCCAATAAAGACAAACCATTCACAAAGCCTGCACAAAATCACCCATGGCCTGAAATAGTGACATTGCCAAATAAGAGTGTCACTGTCTGAAAGTTCAATGACCAAGGAAAATAAACCATTCACCAGGCTTGCATAACTTATTCTTTGACCTATGATAGTGATGCTGATAGATAATCAAGCCACTGTCTGAAAGCTCAATGACCAAGGAAAATATACTATTCACCAGACTTGCATAATTTATTCTTTGATCTATAATAGTGCTGCTGATAGATAGTCAAGTCACTGTCTGAATGCTCAACGGCCAAGGAAAATATACTATTCACCAGACTTGCATAACTTATTCTTTGATCTGTAATAGTGCTACTGATAGAAAATCAAGTCACTCCCTGAAAGTTCAATGACCAATGAAAATAAGCCATCCATTAGGTTTGTATAAATTATCATTGATCAGCAATTGTGGTACTGATATATAATCTTATACAATCTATTCATAGAAAGGTAGCTCTGTGATATTCTATGACTAAAAACTGAGAATAATTGTTGTGTGAACAACTAAGTCCCATCATTGTATTTAAATTGAAAAGATTGATAAATGCTTATCATTGGTTAAATAGCTGCAAACAAGTTATCATCACTATCTGGTAATATCAAACACACACCATTTCCCTGATGTCCTCATCTTTATCTTCACTATCCTCCCCTTCTCCTGCTTCCCCTCCCCTACCACCTTTGCCCTCCCATTGCCTCCTCTTCTCCTCCTTCTCCCCTTCCTTCACAGCCTCCTCCTCCCTCGCTTTCTCATCCTTCAGCTCTTCCTCTATGAGCGGCTGCACCGCAAACCCAAACTCCTTCCACAGCTTGCTGTTATTGGGAAACCGCGTACAGAAGATGTGCACGCAATGCCGAGAGAGACACACGAATTCGGGGCCGTCGGGAGCAGGTTGGACCATTCATCTGGGCTATCTTGTTCTTCCGTACTCGCGTCTTCTTGCTGTCTGTCCTGGACGAGAGAAGAAGCACCCTCCTTGACACGCCTATCCCACCCACTTCGCATCCCCTCAATTTGTGTCTTCATAGCCAACAGCCTCACAATATCCTTTGCATCCTGCGCCATCTTATCCCGTTTATGTTTCTCCTTCGCTAGCCGGTGGTCATCCCACCCCTGGAGTTTGTGAAGCAGCAGCACCGGGAATGGAACGAGTGGTATCTCAGCTCTCAGCGCTGTCGTTTTCAGTCCATTCAGTCCAAACCCTTCGATCCCAGCTCTATGTAGATCGTTAAGCTCAGGCTCAACATGCCCCAACCAACTAACATCCTTCTCCATCACAGGCGGGAGGAGCATCATGCCCGGTGTCAATATATCCACCTTTGATTCGGGACCAAGATATTCAGAGCGGTAGTACAAGATCCGATATGTCACTGTTGGATCCCGAGGAAGCTTCATGTAGAAATGACATGGGTTGGAGGAGAGGATGAGGGTTTTGAGGTCTACGGCAGAGAGGTGCGATTCTGCAGGTCCTTCTTGCGTGATAAGTAGATCCACATCCTACATATAACGAAGTCGATTG
>JASFCX010000112.1:0-20542 GCA_036937015.1 Crucibulum parvulum | reverse complement strand
AATCTGTTCGCTGCAGGTCACGACAATGGTCTTATCGTATTCAAACTTGAACGCGAAAGGCCTGCATTTTCCGTTCATCAAGACACGCTATACTACGTGCGCGACAAGTACGTTCGCGCTTACGACTTTACCAACGGCTCGGATATTGGGTTGTTGAGCGTACGCAAGTTCGGAAGCCCGTATATGCCTCCACGGACACTTAGCTTCAACCCCGCCGAGAGAGCTGTGATTTTAACAATCAGCTCGGATAATGGCATGTATGAGTTGACCAACCTCCCGCAGCAAGCACAAGGAGAGGTGAAAGATTCAAGTGTGGATGGAAAGAAGGGATCAGGACAGTGCGCGATCTTTGTAGCAAGGAACAGGTTCGCCGTGTTGAACAAAGCCACTCAGGTTCGTGATTTCAACTCCCTATATTCTAGTAGCTAACGTGTTCTTTCATCAGCTAATCGAAGTCCGTGATCTCGCCAACTCCGTCGTCAAGAGCATCAAGCCTCCTGTCCAAACGAACGAGGTATTCTACGGCGGAACTGCCTGCCTCATCCTCAGCTCGACCACTTCTGTCGTGTTGTACGACATCCAACAGCAGAAGACCATCGCTGAGGTCAACAGCCCGCCTGTAAAGTATGTGGTCTGGAGTGCCGATGGAGCTATGGTTGCCTTGATGAGCAAGCACAGTGAGTAGACTTTGTTGTATCATCTATGGCAAGTATTCATGAAGTCGAATAGCTATCACGATTGCCAACAAGACCTTCACTCAGCATAGCATGATCCATGAAACCATCCGCATCAAGTCTGGTGCTTGGGATGATGCGGGCGTCTTCATATACTCTACCCTCAACCACGTCAAGTATTGCCTCCCTCAAGGGTATGCTATCGTATTCTGTCATTTTCTTAGCATACTAAGAAAAGTTACCTCAGCGATCATGGTGTCATCTGCACCCTCGATAACCCCGTCTACCTCACTCGCGTCAAGGGCAAGACTGTCTACTGTCTCGACCGCTCCGCTCGCCCACGTACTATTACCTTCGACCCTACAGAATACAGGTTCAAACTTGCCCTGCTCAAGAACAACTACGAGGAGATGCTCTACATCATCCGCACATCAACCCTCCTTGGCCAGAGCATCATCTCTTACTTACAACAGAAGGGCTTCCCCGAGATCGCATTACACTTCGTACAGGATACCAATACTAGGTTTGAACTTGCGATTGAGTGTGGAAACTTGGATGTGGCGATGGAGACTGCGAAGACTATTAACCGTCCCGATTGCTGGGACAGGTTGGCTCAGCAGGCTCTTAAGCAGGGCAACCACAAGGTATGCTCATAATCCATCTTTCACCATCGTCATTGTGCCAATTGCATCACAGATTGTCGAGAAAGCATACCAACAGACGAAGAACTTTGACAAGCTCTCCTTCCTCTACCTTGCTACAGGCAGCGCAGACAAACTCTCCAAGATGCAGAAGATCGCTGATGCTCGGGGAGACCCTATGTCCCGCTTCCACAATGCCTTGTACGCTGGCGATGTGGAGGCCAGGATAGCCGTCCTCCGTGATGTTGGGCTTCGTATGTCTTTTCCCCCTCACTTTGTCAAGATATTCATACTAAATGACTCGCAGATCCACTGGCATACATCACTGCAAAGACGAACGGTCTCGAAGAGCTGGCATCTGAGATCTTAGAGGCTGCAGGTCTCACTCAGGCGGATGCTGATGAGGACGTTCCTCCATATGGCCCCTCGACACTCAAGACCCCTCCCGTCGTTACTCACAGTACGGACCTCATCTGGCCATCTATCCCTCAAGGCGAGAATTTCTTCGATCGTGCCCTTGCCAATGGACAACTCGAAGGCGGTGTCGAGCCCGCGTACGTTAATGGAGACGTTGCAGTGTCTGCTTCTTCTGCATTAGACGCATGGGCCAAAGAGGAGGAGATCCACGAGGAGCTCGAAGCTGAAGAGGGAGGCTGGGAGTTGGATGCCGATGAAGAGGAGTTCGAGCCTGCTGCAGAGGCTATTGAAGCTACTGTTGAGGAAGAGGAGGAGCTTGGTGCTGGTGCTACACCGGGTGTCAGCGAAACAGAGCTTTGGATTCGTAATTCACCGTTGGCGGCTGATCATGTCGCAGCTGGCTCGTTTGATACGGCCATGCAGGTATGTACAATTCGTTTCTGTGTTCTGAAAGGCTCAGGTGCTTACGTTATCACTTTAGCTTCTCAATCGTCAACTGGGTATCGCTAACTTCATCCTTCTCAAACCTCTTTTCCTCTCAATATACCGCTCATCTCACACTTACCTGTCCCCTGTCGCTTCATTGCCCCCGTTGAAGCTTCATGTGCGACGCAACCCGACAGAATCGTCACCAAGCCGTGTACTGCCCGTTGCCGCGCGTTCGCTTCAATCTATTCGCTCCGAATTGGCTGAAGGCTACCGACATGTTTCAGGGAACAGGCTAGCTGATGCCCAGAGCACTTTCCGTTCTGTTCTTCAGGCTTTGTTGTTGGTTGTTTTGTCGTCTGATGATGAGGCTAAGCAGGTATGCGCAGTATTTCGAATGTTTCATTAGTGCTAACAATCTTCTAATTTAGTGGCGAGATACTGTGACAGCCGCGCGTGAATACCTCCTGGGGGTCTCTATCGAGCTTGAACGGAGACGTGTGGTAGAGGAAGAGCCCGACAATGTCCGGCGTAATCTCGAACTGGCGGCCTACTTCACACAATGTGAATTACAGCCCCCGCATATGCAGATTGCCCTTCGAAGTGCCATCGGTGCGTTTGCGAAGGCAAACAATCAAGCGCATGCTGCGAGATTCGCGAAGCGCCTACTCGAGTTAAAACCGGATCCTAAAATTGTGGCACAGGTTCGTCCTTGACAGACGCGTTCCATTCTTTGAGGACTAATTTTTACTTGCTTACAGGCCCGACAACGTATTGCCGCTGGTGATCGCAATCCGAGGAACGCTGTTGACATTTCGTATGACGAGTTTACGCCGTTCGAGATCTGCGCAGCTACGTACATGCCAATCTATAAGGGATCTCCTTCAGTGCAATGCCCGTATACGCATGCAGTGTACCTTCCGCAATTCAAAGGAACCTTGGATCCCCTTACGAATCTCGCAGAGATTGGAGCTGCTGCATCTGGTCTACCGGCACCTTGGTCATAGGTGTCTATTGGTGGTGTTCGGCTTCGGAGTGGACTACATACATGTGTTAAAGACTGATAATATATATTTCCGTTTTTCTTTCATTCTTCCATATGGCTGTGTGGCTGCGCGAGGAGGCAGTGGTTTTTGACAGTATATGGGCTAGCTCTGAGCCTGACAGGAGCGTTACTGCAGGTCGGGGAGTCGGGGCCGGCTCGGGGCTCAGGATTGTATATGTCACGTAATTACATTAGCTCCGGCTCCGGACAGATTTTTTTTGCCGTTGGACGCGTCAAACGCTCAAACACCCACGTCGCTCTTACTAATCATCTAATTCTTTTTCTCTTACACTTTGGATCCGTTCTCCGGAGTGGCCGTATATTCTTCTATCTAATTGCTTATGGGCGTGCTGGGACTCACGCCTTTTATTCAGAAAAAATGGTGTGTTAATACAGTCGTCAACGTGTCCAGATAATTCATACTACAAATTTAGTCCAGAAGTGATTAAGCAATTCCCGAACCGTCTCCAAGCTATCTCGGGGAAGAAGATTGTTATGTATGGTCTTGTCTATGGAGCCAAAAGGGGGAAATATCTTATATTACTTGGTAGTGATGGTACTCTTATAACCCAACGGCTGCATTTCGCACCAAGTCCGCATCCATATCGACATGTTTTGGGATGGTTTAGGATCGCTCAAGAGCTCAGCGAGAATGGTGTTTCTGCCATATGTGTATTTGACGGAAAGGAGCGCAGTTCCGCGAAAGCAAAAGAGGTGCGTATGCATTCACCACGCGTGTTGAACAAAACTCAACTTGTCATAGGTAGAACGTAGGAGGGAGCTCAGACGTCTTGTAATGGCTCGTGGAGCTCTAGAGAGCGATCGCTTCCAGCGTCTTACTAGACTAAAAAATGTTATTCATCGTTTCCACAACCTTGATGATAAAAGCCAACAAAGAACTTCAGATTGGCTTCGACAAGCTGATTTTAGAACGGAGAGCCTCCCCAAGGAGTTTGTATTAATACCAGCAACAGAAGAGCATCCTCCAGAATCTTTGAAAGAAATGTCACAACACCCAGAACTCAATGGACAGTCGTCTCCGCCCAGCACAGTTTCTGAATCTCTTCCTGACGAGCCTTCTACACCGCCTTCCGACGTTAATGTACCCACATTGGACGAGATACCGGATCAATTTGCCGTAGAATCTGAACCCTCAGGTCATAAGAAACCATTTCGCACGCAGATTCAAGACCAGGACTTTCCGTTAACGGTTGCTTGCTCTCTTCCAGCACCAGCTTGCGAACGACTAAGACGCGAGGCTGAAGATATACCAAACACGCTTGAAAATTTGTACCGCGAATACAAGAACAGCATCCCGCAGCTAGCTTCTATATCTGAGGCAACACCAATTCCTCCAACTCCTCGCCCGCCCCTTATTACAACTACCGAGTCCGAAGCATATGAAGACGAACATGTGATGAGCAAAGCTCAACAGAAGCTCACTACGGAAGAGGGTAAGATCTGGTACGACCTGTTGCTGCCGTCTATCGCTGTCGCGGAACGGGTACCAGATGAGGAGCCTCTTGATGTTGTTGCGGAGAGAGCTATTGACGCACTCACCGAGAAGAGCTCGATGATGTCAGAATCGTTCAAAAGGCGAATAAATATACCCACTACCCAGACATACGAAGAAAGCAAGGAGATCCTCCAGGCTATGGGTGTCCTATGTGTTGAGTCCACTGGAGCTTTCGAAGCAGAAGCATTGGCGTCTTCCATTGTCTTAAATGGTCATGCCGACTATGTCGCCAGCGAAGATACTGTATGTTTCACTGGTCTCTTGTTTTAACGAAGGCTGAAGATCTGATAGGATGTTCTGGTGTACGAGGCTCCTCTTATTCGAAACATCTCAAGTCGAAATGAGCCTCTCGTTCTGGTCTCTGGTGCAGATGTCCGACGTTCACTCCAGCTTGAGCGCAACTCTTTCATTGACTTTGCCCTCCTCCTCGGAACAGACTTCACTAGCCGAATCAAGAACGTTGGTCCGTTGCGTGCTTACAAGTTCATTAAGGCATACGGCTCGATCGAACATGTCGTTGAATCAGAGACCAAGTTCCCGCTTCGGTTGCCTAAGCAGGCGTATCTCGACCAGGTAGAAATCGCGCGTATGATCTTCCATACGCTCCCTCCTGTGCCCGACCAGATCTTCCTCAAACAGCCGAAGAAGGACAACTCAGAAGTTGCATTAATCCTGCAGCGCTATCAGCTTGGACGGGCGCTGATGGTGGATGGAGAGTGGGATTACGGGTCTGCGTTAGCTGGAAACTATTTTGAGGATGATCCAAGCGCATTCTAGTGCTCTTTTCTAATTATGCATATCCATACCACTTACCAAGCTCTTGAAGCCGCTCTCAGTTTGATACAGCTGACAAAGTCTGCGGGACCTCTGTAGAAAGCCTTCCAATGGCCCACTAGGTTTGCAAAACCTGAAGACACACTATCTGAATCTTCGGATAGCGAGGCGTTGTGACAATTATGATAGCGCTACTTCGTTTATTCGTGGCATCTGCATACCGGGCCCATATGCCTATAGCCCCAACATAATTGGCTGCACATGTTGCGGAGGCAGAGATCTTGGGACGCTAGATATCTTATATTATAACTATCATATAGTGTTTACACGTGTAAAGGAGAGCGTTGTGCAAAGCGTTGTGCAAAAATTATGGGAAGATAGAGTACAAAAACGAAAGCAATACGAGGATCGACAGCAGGGGTATCTTGCGTTGGGTTCTCATGGAACCTTTTTCTGCCTACACATTCGATTCCTCATTACTCAGACGAGTCGTCTGAGCAAAGACCACATCGGAAAAAGCTGATTTGGTATGGGCAGCCTTTCGGTCCAAGTCGCGGTCGTTTGACGAGTCAGTATTAGTGATCTGTGATTCGTCGAAGCGCAGATTTGCATTTTGGGAGCGTCGGTTATTCCACGTATCCTTGGACTGGTGTTCATGTCAATATCAGACTATATAAACCTAGAGCAGAAACACTTACGGCTGCTAATTCAACGGTCTCGGCTAAAAGATCTTTCAACTCTTCTCGCATGTTCAGGGTATCCATAAGCGTCTATTCAAAGATATAAAATAATCAAATGGACAGTTCGAAATGGTAGAGTGAACCTACATTAGTGTAGATACGGCCTATTGGTATAGCGAACATCCCGTAGAAATTCGTATTGGGGCTTATTGCTGTGCAAAAAAGCATGTAATTTGTATAGTCGATTATAGAACTGCGTTTTACGCACCGAATGAGAAGAGATCCCCAAGAGCAAACACTGCGGCAAAAAATCCAGTTTGAATGGCACCCCGGATCAGACGATTGATCACCGTGTTGGTTTGGCGATAGCCTGTCCGTGCTTTAACCAGAATGAAAGTGATTAATGCTATATGGATGAGGGTCAACAGCTGCTAATTGACGAGCAGATTAACGATTGATCCTACATGCAATCATCATATCAATAATCGACTGGAGGGCAAGCCAACACGTCACGAGCGTCGTGAGCACACCCAATTTACTTGCACTATGTAACAGATAATTAGCTCACTGCGGCAGAGATATAAATGAATGCTTACTCTTTGATTATCCAGGCTCTGATATGGTCAGACGGTGTACGATTAGCAGAATAGGAAAAACATACTTGGTGCCGCATGCTACTCCAGTCGCAAACGATGCTAGCGCTAGTACCAGCAAGATACCGCTGACGAATTTATTCTTCATCATACGATATATTCTGTAGATATTAATTAATGTGAGGTAAATGTAATATACATTAACTTCGGCACTAACCTCAATCCCAGAAAGAGATGGGTAATCAAGGCAGCCATTGCGGTACCGATAGGAGTAAAGGTATATGGCCAAAGTGCCACTAATAAAGGAATTGTGAGTACATTCAAGTGGAATCGTTCCTGGATAAGTAAACGTACCTCCAAGAATCGCAGGATTCGTGAAATTTGTCACACTGGAGGTTAATTATCTTTGGGAATAGTAATGGAAGGAGATCGAAATTACCAGTATTCCCAGGCCATATAGATGACCCTTGATATATAGATCAGTTCTTGAAATCTCCGAACATAAAAGAACTTACGATACAGAGTGGAAGGTGTCAATCACGAACAAAGCGACTACAGAGGCTCTGAAAGGGAAAAGGCTCAACTATTGCTGTTTTCGGGAAACACTGAGACCTACTTGATCCAGAAAGGGTCATTAAACTCTATTAGAACAGCAGTTAGTACGATAGATAGCCAAATGGAATCAAACTAAAAAGACCGTCCTTACTTTTACCGTAATATGAGGCAAACTGAAACGTAACGAGGCCATACAGATAGGTGTTAACTGCGAAGGATAGCTCAGTATGACGAATATGAAGCTAGTCATTGATTCGTACCAAAGATTCCAATGAGAAGAACACCTGCAGAAGACCAAAACTCTTAGAAACTTTTGCAGCCGAATGCATTGAGGTGATACTAACCCAGAGTCTTGTCGTATTGGCCCATGAATGAGAAAATAAAGGAGTGAAGGAAGTAGAGAGGGAAGGGAATCTAAGCCACCCTCAAATTGTTGTTGTATACAGTTTTAAAGTTCCTCCGGTCATGAAGAAGCTCTAAAATAGAAGGTTTTGAATGTTTCCGGGCGAGTGGCGCCCGTATTCGCGTAATTTCTGGGCACCCGAATTTGGCTTCGACTTTGTGCTAAGATCCTGACCATCAGTTCGCAGGGACGACGGCAAACTCGTTTATTGGTCCAATTGAAGCAGATTCGAAGGTGTCATTCGCACAGAAAAAAATGCACGGAGGTAACTTGTCATCAGCCTGCAGGCGGCAAAACATATCATAAATTGACAGAAGTAATCCAAACTGCAGTTCGTAATAAAGGTACTCGATAATCAACCGATTGCTGCTCTTGACGGTGACATTCAGCAGTTAGCCTGAAAGAATGCGCCAAAAAAAAAAAAAGTAGCTAAAGCCTGTCGAACCTGAGACTGAACCTTTAGCATTAGGCAATTTAGTTCCTCGCGACGGATTAAATACGATTTCTGAGATCGATAATAGATATGAAGTCATTTCGGTCGTATTGTTGTCCTCTTGCACAATTCTTGCTGCGATTTTTGCGTTCCAAAGTAATCTCGACCTTTTTTTGCCTGTCAAATGAGTGCTAAATGATTTATTTCCCACCGGAACTGTAACTTTTCCAAAAATACGACATCTAATGCCGCCAATCGTCCCACTGATGAATAGATTAAGAGAATGGTTCGAAGAGGTGCGTTGGTAGTTCAGGCATGCGGCAAACATGTGCCGGCTGTTAGATTCTTTTCAGGTTTGTTATTCGTGATGCAGACGTATTGCCACACGGCGGCCGTAAATTTGGTGTTCAGATGCAAGCGTGTATAGCAACGACCCAAGAAACAAAGACAGAGGTCGATGGTTTGAAGTGAGAAGAAACCGGATAGCCAGACGGATATTTAGATGGAAAGTTAGCTCAAGAGACGTCACTCCAACACGGCACAAGTTCCAGCATACCAAAAACATACATAAACATTCATCCGGACCAGCCACCCGACCATCAGCATCAGCCATCTTGTCGTCAAAGTTTGGTCAAAGTTGATATTTAAGCATGATAATATACACATGAAGTACCTAAGTGTGGGTAGTAGGAACGTCGTGGATTGAGAACAGATTTGTGAAATATCCTATTCAAATACAGCCTCTAAGCCAAAACATTTCAACTAAAGTCCAATATTATTAACAGATAATGATATTTGTTGGAATGCAGCTCTAATAGTACAGTGGTACAATTTTGACGTCGGATATATATGTACACTTCCTGGTGATATAAATGGACGGCCGGATGCCCCGTGGTATTGATGTGTATGGTGATGGTACAAATGCAATTTTGGTAAATACACTTGAGTGGAAAGGACTTCATGTTTGGATAATACTGGTGATTGAAACCAAAGGTTACATAGCGAGATATTAAACCATGGATAGGACAGAATCTTTCTCGTCCGCATATCCCATCTCCTGAAAACTCTCCTGTTGGCGAGATCGTCGCCGTGAAAAGAATCGAGCAACAGCCGAGACTGCGCTAGATTCGGAAAGGATTTGGCGAGAAGCGAAGAGAGCCAGGACGACGACACCAGTAAGACCCATGGTGAACCCCCCACTGGTGTAGTAGTTGATGGCAACGAGCCATTGGATGAACATTGGGACGAGACTCCAGAGAAAGAACGCCTTTGGTAAAGAGTAAACCAGAGCGACCCACTGAAAGCCGAATTTCTGAGACCGTACTGCGGACATGAAATCATGCTAATTTAAGTTAATAAAAAATCTCAGCACTATGGAAACAGAAGACTTACTGCGCTACCAGTATCTCCGGTTTCCAGATGTTCGTGGCGTTGAATCAAAAGGGTTGATGCGAGGAGGCTGGCGCTCAGAAACGCCGCAGAAGCCATCATCAAATGGGTTACTGATGGTAGTGCGAATATCATAAAGATATTAAGGCTGTGAAGATATACTTAGTTGTTGGAACTTCGGAACTGAGAAGATGTCGCTCACATTAGAGTGCAGGCGACGTTGTAGAGGTTTGACCTCCAGTCTGCGAAGCAGACCTTCATAAAATCGTGCCACCGCTCTTCAAAAATAACGTGATCTAGGAAAACTGCATCCAAACTTGATAAATAAGTCTCAGCAGTCTTCAAGGAAGCTGCTGAAGTAAGGAGACCACTCCAGCGTGGAACATCGACAGTATCGAGATCCAAAATGGATTGGATGGTGGCCAGGCGAGCCTGCTTTTGTCCATAATGGTTCCATTGTCTGGTGCGTTCTATAATTTGCATTTAGCAGATGCAAGCGTAACGATTCACCTAGGACTTACGAATCACGTTCCAGAGACGGGCTGCGACGCATGTCGTGTAACCATTTCTATGATTACCTAGTACGCTATTAAAATATGTAATTTTTGTAATTGAAGCACAACATACCATGAGTGGCTTTGAGAATTTTTACGAACTTCATGCACTTCTCGGCGCCAAATCCGAAAGTCCCTGAAGAAGAAGTTAAATGATCTAAAGGAGCACAACCAGTCAGAATAAATTTGCGATGACTAGAAAAATCCGCTAACCTGCCGCTGCGTGCGTTAGAATATTAACTAACTCGTTGATGTTCTCAATAGGCAAACCGCTGGTGTGCATAGGGAAAGTCTGGACGTGATCCCAATATTCAGCCTCTAAAAGTATCTCTGCAGAAAATCATAAGTATAAACAACTTGATAAAATTTTGCCACACTCACTTAAATGAGAAGGAGAAGCAACAGTACCAAGATTAAGCTGGCTTGTATCGTATCTTTCTATCCAGAAAACTGTGCGGGAGATGTTGTCCACGAAATAGTAGAGACAATCCTGGTCTGCGTCGATTCTGATGAAGAGTTCGACGTTTTCGTGCACGATGATGTTCTTTTCGGTAAGTAGCTCTAGTATATGATTAATCCAGCGAGTAATATTGGTGGCCACTTCAAAATTGTATAAATCTGCAGTCGTTACGACTGAGGGCACCGAAGCTCGCGCAAAGTAGAGTTCGCCTTCAGGGTGGATATATTCCGACCACTGGGGAGGTAAATAGACAGGAGACCTATCGTTCGTCTTCGTTAAGGATTATTAAAATCTACTTCAAATTTACTCACGTCTCCTGAGTCGAAAGAAAGTGTGCTGGTTCAATTACAGCATCACTGAGCTTTGACCTGAAAATCTCGTTAGAATACAAAGGGAGGCTGGAAACCGTTTAATTTACTTATTAGCGGGAGAATTATATCTAGTAGTTTGTCCAGGAGTGGTAGGGTAAAGAGCACCTCCAGAGACGAGTGTAGTTGGTCCCATGGCTATTTGGTAGAGTCTAAGTATTTGGGTATAGTTGGGCGAAGGAGGGGATGTGTAATGCGAAAGTGTCATGCCACTCTATTATACATTCCATGACCACATGTACAGCGCTGCATTAGTCCAGGAAAAGGCTGTGGGCACTGGGCGGTTGACGGGACTGGGCAGTGTTCAGCGTGGCGCATGGAGTGGCAAGATTACTTATGTAAGCTTTCTTTTTTCGTCCAATTTGGTCTTCTTTTGGTCCGGTCACCGGATGGCCAGGGCAGTGTCCGCATACACCTATTCCGAGCTTCGAATCAGTGTTCACCGCCCTCGACTCCGCTGTGCTTCATCGTTCGGCCTGCAAGAACCTGTAAACCCCTATGTAATAATCCTACACGGATGCTGTCAACCTCAGCAATGCCACTTGAAGAAATGCCACCGCTATTTCGCAACCGATAGATATCTTTCGAGCGCCTTGATGTCTTGTGATCATCTGCTATCTGATTTAGAAGCGTCTAATCCAGATTGCAGAGGGTATCTCAGTGCCTTTGTGTTGTCAGAAGCAACCAGCTTCACTATGTCTGACGAACGACAACCAACGACATCTTTGGACTCAACACTCGTCACAAGGTGAGTCTTCTTTACATTGTTCTCATCCCTATCTATCAATGTCAACAAACTGTTAATGTTGTGATAGTGATAAGAAAACATTGCATGCAGAAGAGCAAGGAGACCGGGATGTGGGCGTTCAGGAGCAACATCTAAACAACGCAAAAGTCAAGGATGGTGTATCTGGAAAGGGTAGTGAAGTGCCTACAAGCACTGACCTCTTGGACGGAGACAATCCCACCTTATCTCAAAAAGTTCTGACGCCTGTCGTTCTGTACGTGTTTTATTTCGGCTTATTCTATTGAATGGCTATTCTAAATTACCTGTAAACCATGACAGTGAAGATCAGGCACATGAAAGCGATCCCCTGGACGGTAATAATGCTGTAAATACCGAGGCTGAGAAGAATAAAGTGGTGGACAGCCTAGAAGGTACCAGCGGTTCAACGCCCAGCGATAATAAAGAGGGTTCTGAGGGTTCTTCCTCGGAGTACGAGACTGACACTGCGTCGGAAGATGAAGAGGAACCCGATACTAGTAAATTGTGGGCTCTACTTCTCCATAATTATTACCTGGTGCTAATTGCTATTCACTTATCCTAGTCGTCCGCGAGGAAGACCCAGCGCTCCAGTCTATGGCGGCAAGCCTAAACCTAGGCCAAAGTAGCGCGCGCCTCTGCTCTTCCTCTATTGTGTGTATACAGATTATCTGATAGATAAATATAACCACTCTTTCACTTCTTTGCGCCGCACACAATTATATGATCTACATTTCTGATGACATCAATGTAAGATGTGAATTACAGATCAACTTACGACTTGCAAACTTCTATCCAGACTTTCGAGATGCTATCATAGCTCAGTGCACGGAGTGTTGCAGTGGAACGCCACCTTTGGCAGTGCCTCCTGCTGTTGACCTCCAGGTGGCGAACACGAAGTGAAACTGCAGCTTTTATGGAGGAAATTTTAGTCGCTAGGGCTCATAGAATGCATATATATGCTAATACACCTTTCGATCTCAGTAAAATCAAAGTTACTCGTACCCACTCATAGCAAAGACTCAACATGTTTTGCCTTTCGCTCCGGTATGTCCTTGCGCTGTCTGATATGGTCGATTCGAATGATAAATGATTCATTCTCGTCACTCACAGCGCCATACGACTCCGTTTCCGTTCCTTGTTTTCACGTCGTCGTAGCAAGACCGACGACAATAAGATGTGACACCCCATATTGAAATTTTCATCACATCTGACTAACATACGTCCTTGACGTTCAGCGATGAAATGAATCAGTAAGTCAGACCGTCCTTTTTACCGTTCCGTCCGGAGCGCTCAAACTATTAATTATAGGTATCGTGCAAGAGGTCCATCGAATGTTAAAGCAACAGGCGACACTAACCCGCCGAGCAACGGTTCGGGTGTAAAAAAGCCCCCGAGGAAGTGAATGTCCACCGACGTAGAGCATGCAGCAGAGTTTTTCGTTCTCGCTGTGCGTCTGGGAGTGCTCATCCGAGGGGATCGCGCACGCATCGTTTGGTTATGGACTTTTATGCATAACGATATGATCTACACACATACCCCGCACGCCATTTTTACGTTTGCCTAATATACCCTTTTCCTATTGATCTTTTATAGATACTTGACTAAGTTATATGCGACCTATGACAGGAACTACAAGCCTAATTTCCCGAAGTGAAGAACCCCCATTGTACTAGATCTCTACTAGTAGTACTGCCGCGGTAATCAAGAAGTCTGAAGGCGCAATCCCGACAGTCCTCCGACCGGCTTATTCAAAGGTGTATCCATGTTAGCGTATTAGACGCCCATTACCAGTATACACACCAGTCAGTCATCTCGACGTCCAGTCAGTGCACCTAACTAGCCCATCAATCAAAGTTCGTGAGCGCTTATTATGGAATCCTTTATCTGGATGTTTCTTTCCCTCTAACCACTCTACTCATCTTCGACCATCTCACCACTCTAGCTAATAAATGAGTGACGAAGAAGTTCCTTCGATCGCGGATGCCATCGTAGGCGATGTGAAGTGGGTGCATACCTTGGTTGTTACATTCCCTCAACTAATGGAATCATATTAGCACTATTGTGAAACCATACATCGACGGTGATTTGAGCTCAGATGAGGAAGAGATGTGAGTAAACAGTTAAATAATACGCTACAAGCAATTTGTTGATATCGAGTGGAAATTCAGCCTTCCAGACTCTCCGGAGCGCCTGGGGTAGGTCTTCCACCACAGCTGAATCTTACGGTTGATAATAATGGGGTTCCTCACTTAGCTATAGATCCCGTGGACCGGCTGACAGTAAATCAAAGGGCCAGGTACAGAAAGATAGTGCTGTCAAAGACGGGAAAGGCCCTCCAAGTGGGAAGGGTCCTGCAAACGGCGTGAAAGTCCCTCCAAAAGACGATAAGAAGGGAAAGGTGGACGCGTCGAAGTCGAAAGACCCAAAGCAAAAAGACAAGAAGTAAATTAACTCCAACTTGGTGTTAATAGAATAAGTCTGAGTGATTCATACGCGATTGGAATGAGAAGTGAGAAATCTGCATGTTGGGCTCAAGATAGTGTGCTTCACTAGGCCTTTTATAAGAGCTGCCGAGCGGAATCCTTGAAAAGGATGAGAATACGGCATCCTTCACATGTGCAACGTCCCATGTGATACGACGTTAGACGCACATATAGGCTTCTGGACTTAAAACGAGCGCTGGCCAGCGCCTATAGAGGGCATGGGAATGCTTTATCTACTGGAACCAGGCGTTTTACTCTCCCTCTTGATCCCATCCCCGCCCTCTGTACGGTACCATATCAGAACTAGTGCTTCGTATCTCTCCATGGGCCATAATAATCAGTTGAATTTTATCGGAGACGCTATTGTAGGGGGGGTGAAGTATGTCTTGCCTTACGGACCTGCGGTATCGACAGTGACTTAAACGCTTCGCACTAATTAGCAATGTCGTCAAACCTTTAGTAGATGGAGCTGGAGGAGACGGCGCTAACAACATGTCAGTTCTCTTTGATAGCTTTATTTCACGAAGTTAAGAGCTGAACCGGCGTCCATAGATTACCAGATAAGCCTGAAGGTCCTTCGTACGTTGAAGAACTAAATATAGCCCCACGTTCTATTTACATCCGGCCATTTATCATTTTAGATACAGGCCTCGGGGACCTACCAAAGGCCTCGTCAAAGGAGACAACAAAGGAAGTGGGGGCGGTAACGTGAAAGCTCCGCCCAAAATAAATTAGCTAGCTTGCATCCTATGAATATATCCAAATATTTTCTGAGTATCACATGGGGATCTGCCAGATAAGCTTTTCTATGCCCCACCGAGTTACCACAGTTCGCATTTATACAGTGCGATAAATGAGGTACTTTTTCGGTTTCTAGAAAACCCATTTAAGTTCTCTCACATCCGTGGCAAAATTTATTCATAAAGTATCACATACGACGGATAATTCGGATAATTTAGAGGCATTACTACTCGTACTGATGACCAATTTTTGGGTATAGAGTAGGAATCCGACGCTAAAGATTTGAATCTCCATGAGAGTCCTTCCGTGGATCGGAAGTTTGTAGTGATGTAAAAGGCTCGGCCTCAAGCCGCAAGCCGAGCCGGGGTAGCCTAAGCCGTGTGAAGCCGTGCATTAGGGCTTCTACGGCCAACGGCTCAGGCTTGTAATTTTTGAGGCCGTAAGCCTCGGCCTGAGCCGCGGCTTTTTGATAGTAAGTGTGAGTAAGCAAGTGACCACTTACTGAGCGAACCGGTTGTGCAGCGCATAAAATTTGATAAGATGAGTTATCTATAAGCACCTCCTGCACGTGTGTTATGCTATCAGAGAAAGTAGATACATAATTATATCAACATTTAATACGAAATTTGATTTCTTATAGCCTTACTTCCTAACTAGGCATACCTAGTAACAAGCAGCGGCCCAGGCCTAAGCCTACCCCAGGCCGGCCGTGATGACGGCTCAAGGCTCGGGCTTCAGATTTCCGAAGCCTAAGCCGCGGTATTGAAGCCGAGCCGAGCCGTAACAACACTAGATGCTTGTATTACTTCGGCACTTTCGCTTCCATGCTGGCAAAATACGGTGAATATTACTGCCGAGGAAGTCCCCATGAGACGCGCTGGGATTTTTGAGCAAGTGAGGCATATCAGCGACGGGAAGTCGACTAAAACGGCGATCATACTGTGAAGTCCAGAACGTGTGTATTAAATAAACACAAGCAACTTATCCCACATAAGAAGTATATATGGTCAGTGTTGCAAAAGACCGGGTCATGACCGGTCAAGGTCTTTTGCGAATTTTTCAAAATATAATGACTGTCCCTGACCGTAGGTCAGCGGGGTCATTTGAGAAAAACCCATTAAAAATCAGTAGCTGGCTGTCTATTGCCTGAAAGTATTTGGGTTATGATTGAACCAAGTTTAAACAACATTGAATACCCACGTAGATGTATCTTGGCCAGTCAGAGAAGCTTCTGCCGCATGAATGGCTTCTTCACTGATGCTAAGTCAAGTCAATAACTTGTAAAACTCCATATCCTCCCTATAATTCTTCACGCTATGCATCCAGAATGCACCAGACTCTAACTGAAGGATAACATACCCTTCGATCATTAGAATTAGACGTAGAAGTTTCTGTATGACCAGATTCTCCTGTAGTATTGTCTATATCTCAATCACTATCTGTATTGTCATTTTTAATATCTTGTACAATGCCCCTCAGCAAGAAGAACGTTTTTAGGCCGAATTGCCTCCACAAGGCCAATGTTCATAGCCTTCTCTTCATTTGCTTTAATTTCGGTTAACATTGCAATAGTGCAAAATTTACAGCGAGCACGAAGTTAGTTGAATTAAATTTTACTGCATCCTGATAGTAATGGTCCTAAACTATTATCTTCTGGCGTCCCATTGATGGAGAAAGACAAATATATCAGGTCAAGAATATATAGGTTACAACAACTTGTTTCTTCGGCTGATTTGGTGGTTTTATTAGGTTTGATCGCTCTCACGGACTTTACCGACTGACCCCAGTGACCCCCTTGAAATCAGCCAACCAAATGACTGACCCAAAAGACCGACCGACCCGGGTCAGTCCAAAATCATTTTCACCGGTCCGTCACAACGCTGTATAAGGTGGGCTGGAAACGACTGCCAGCATCTGTTCAGAAGATAATAGATCCTTCCTTTTATACAAGAAGGGCATCTCATTTGTCTGAGCGCCCGATATAAGGCTGACTACTGCACTTCAAACATACCGCATCTCCCGGAGCATTTCGGATGAACATACGAGATCAAGAGGAGGTCTATGATGATATTTCAGACACTAGTAATAGCTAAGAGATAGCCGGGAATCAGGCTGGAGAGCAATAAATAAGCTCAGAGTTTGAAGTGAAGTTGTAATTTGAAGTGTCATAGGCAGTACACAACTTCAACACGAGTGGCCAGGGAGAAGCATCTCAAATCAACTCCAAGCCCTCGAAAATGACTGTAGACTATGGATGTTAGTATAGCTACAAATCAGGTACGTCTAAAATACAGGGTAAGGTATCTCCTATCGTTTACCTTATGTGAATTTTATACAACAGTGAGCGTGGAATCACACGACGAACGGCGAAGAAATTTTGTCCATTTCCATTGTTTTTTAGACGCATCTGCTTCAGCGCACACCATGCTCCGCCGATCATGCTCGGAAGAGGTGTCCTTGATGCTGGTATCTCCGACATCCATGAGTGGTTGGTCGACGGGAAAGTCTATGTGTCGCTCCCATGCCATCCAGATACACCAGAAAATGAGAACAGCGATAGCCGCCCATGCACCGCCCACGAGTAGACGAGTAGCAGTATTTGAATTTTCGAAACACATCAACGAGAACGCCGTTAGAAAAGATACCATACTGATAGAATTTAATTAGCGAGGATTTGCCAGACAGGGCGGATATGGGTACTTACGCCCACATGAGTAAAGCATAGGGTAGACTGAACATGATAGCTATCGTTTCCATACCAAAAGTGGGATGAGTACGTCTGTGTATGAAAGATATCTGTATGGAGGAACATGTCGGGAAAGGTGAAATCATAGAGATAATAATACGTACCGCGTCCTCCGCCGATTCCTTCGCTTTTGTACGATTCTGTCGGACAAGTAGCAGACCGAGCATGATACTTCCAATGCTAGCCACGGTAGATATATAACTAGCTATTTGTGCTGCAGACTGGTATGGATGAGCATCCTGGTCAACCGTCTGGATGGCCAAGGCAACGTTGGCGTTTAATAAGACCACAGCCTACCCGAACAAGAAGACATCAGCCAGTTGCAGCGTATTCACATGATAGTACGACACACGTAGAGTATGAACTCCTGCCACTCGTTATTCAGCTTGACTATAGACTGTGTCCAAACCGAGCTATACATGACCCCGTCTACTAACATCTTCTCCAGAGAACGAAGATGGACGTCCGGTGCTGAGAAGAGAAGAGGTGATAGAGTCTTTACCAGCCAAGTGCGCTTGTTCGTGATACTTCCATGCACAGACTCGTCGCGGTTGAGACGTGCACAAGGCTCTCCGTGCCAGTTTAAAAATCGTTGACGGGCTGTCATAGCGCAAGTATTAGTGAGGTTATCTCCATCCTTATGGAAGAAATAACGTACCAAAAGTGTGCATCAAGCGACCTATGGGGAAATTGTGAATGATAAACTATATTGTCAAGGCTGAAACACTTACTAAGGAGACAGGTTGAACCAACGTATGAAGTTCCGACATTTTCTAATCAACGGTCAGACTAACCAGAATTTAGGAAAGACAGCGTAATAAACTATACTTTTCAAACTGTTGGTCAGACCAAGCAGTTTCTGAAGATCATCGTGATCGTAGGGGGAGGTTGAAGTCTGGGATGTCATGGTATCTATGAGGTAACAGCGGTGAGGAAGTGTCGTTATAGAATACAATAATGTGTGGCACACCTCCTATTGCATGCATTAAGAGATCTCTTAGTTCGTTCACATGTTCATGTGTGATTTTTAATGTCGTAGGGAATAGCTGACAGTGATACCTGATGGTCGTGTGAGTAAGACAAATGCGTTTATATATGGAAGCTCATACCAGTATTGTGCTTCAATTTCGTGCCCTGTATTCAAACATTAGAGAGCTCATCTTACAATTCCAACTCACATACGTACCGACGTGGCTGTAAGCAGTAACACCGTCAATCTGGTGCCATGCTGGGAGATCATAGCCATTGATTTCGTCCAAGAAGAATATTGTTCGGCTCTGGTGATCCGCGAAATAGTAACGGTCTATGAGCTCGTGCTCTTCGTCGTAAACAAGATCTAGAACTAAGTCAACGGTAGGCACGAGTTCAATATTGTGAACGCGGATGAAGTCGTAGATGATAGCGATATCGGTGGTGATATGGTTGAGCAGGTTGGGGTCGTACAGGTTTGCGTCAGTGAATATCCTCTGAAGTGAGAGTCAGCTGTACGGAGTTATATCAGAGATAAAATGAATGAAAGATGCAGACTTTTTGTTCATGAAAGAAGTATCGTGCTCCTTCTGGGTGTAGGCATGATATCCAACCAACAGGGTCTTCTCGCCTAAATAACTAGATTAGTACACTATACATATACTTCAAGAGGTGATGGTTACTTGTTGTAGGTCATGGTCATAGGAGGGATCTTAACATTTGTCTCATTTTTAGGTCTGGATAGACTGTTAACAACATGCAACATCCAGAGCATAACTTTTGTTTACACCATCGCACCCTTGTTATATCTCATGAAATATTCCGGTGACTGGGGTGAAATCCTAGGATGTGAAAGTGTTTCAGGCAGCTCAGGTGGTTCTGGAGACGGGCCTTCCACTGCAGGTAAAGGTACAATTACAGAACCAAAAGGCGAGATACTCCTAGACCGAACTGATATTTCCATTGAGTGGCGGTCCATTGACCTCCTCCTCCTGGGCACTGCAAGATTTGGGGAGTGGGATCGGGAGTATGGTCTGTCGAAACTTATATGCGAGGTGTTCTGCTGGTTATACATGGGAATGCTAGGGTATGAAATGGTATATTGGTTCATAGGTATAGTTCCGAGGTCCTGTGATGACCTAGAAGCGTTACGGACAGAGAGGGTATAAGGGTGAAGGGAGTATGCGGTATTATTAACTGGTCCAAGGATATCTCCAGGTTGTGTAAAGTGCAGTTTATCGTCCATAGGTGTTTGGAATAGTGTTGATGGTGGATACGGGGAATCTAAGTAATCGGTTGCTATAGTGCTCATAATTTCGTCTTTCTCTCGACAGTGTTCAACATACGAGAGTCTTCGTCTAAGACCGCCCTCCCCATCTCCATCTCCCTTCCCCGGGGCCTGGCCAATTTTAAATCTTGAGCGTAATATTGACCATAAAAGCAGTAGCCGTCGGAGGGCGCTCCGAAGTAAGTTCTTGTCCATGAATAATCTTGTAATGGCATGTAAGAGTCGTTGCAAGGCAGAGAGGCTCAGCATTGCGCTGAGGGGTATCGCCTGAGTAACGAAGTCGGCTGAGAACCGTCCGACGTGAGCAGGTCGTTAGACGAGCGGTTAGTACTGTCAAAGGTTATAATAAGTCGGTGAACACATTGCCCTAGGCAGCATCAGGGCTGTGTGAGAGATCATTCAAATTTGGCTGCCTCATGTTCGCATCAGACTTGGTGGATCGGGGTTATTCGCCTACGGAAATTGCGGCTGCAAGGCAATGTTCACTGTTACATAGCTCCTTCATAAAGAAAGACTTTACCGCTCAGCTGAGAGGAGATACATTGAACTATCTCAGGACATAATGCTTTTGTCAAAGGGAACAAGAAGCGGATCACCTCAATCAGCGTTGACTTCGGTTCG
>JASFCX010000111.1:0-20622 GCA_036937015.1 Crucibulum parvulum | reverse complement strand
ATCGGGTAGGGCTTTGTGGCTCTGTGGAAGGACAAGTCAGTGTATCGTAAGAATAGTAAGCGAGGATGGGGAAGAATCGATGCGATCGAAGTAAAGCAGCGAAGGCAGCGCAAAAGGAGCATAGGAATAAGAGATGAAAAATCAAGTAGTAAAAGAGAAGAAATATACATACCTTCGTCCTCTTTATGATCCTGGAACCAAACTGCACCAATACGAGCCCCAGTGAGTCTACACATTCAATCAACTGGGAGGCGATTGGGCCCAGGTAAGTTCCAGGGTACTGTACCCTGGGATCTGAACCTACGAAGTAGATGACCGATATGATAACATATATCAAACTATCACGAAGGAAGTGAGAACGGTGAGGCCGGAATGATCGCAGGTAAAAGATGCAGAACAGCGAGAAATAAGGCTCACCTACCAAGATAACACATTAGTGCCCTACCTAACATAGCAGACGGTATAGTACAACATGCTACGTGTCCTTCAAGTCCTGGTGCACCTAGTCAGCAGTACTATGTCCATTAGACCTCTAGCTAAGATGCATCCTCGATGTTTAACGCGACATCTTTTGAAGAGGCATCTGCTAGGGCCCGAAGCGCAAGATTATAGAGCACTGTAAGAGGAAAAGCAGAGCGTGAATCACTCCCTCACTATGAAAAAGATCTCAACTTTTCTGGAATTTTGAGGGTGACAACGTTGGCAAGTTGCTATTCATTGTTGTAGTTCTCAGGGGAGCGATTTAGCATCAGCGATTGACAGCAATCTTGTTCTATACTTGGGGAACAGGCCGTTACAAGCAGAGCAATACGAATCTTTTATTTCACATCATCCCTCGCTTTTATGTAAATGTTGCAGACAGAGTTTCTAGGTGGCCGCGGACGAGAGGGGACAAATGCTGCAGCGAATGGACGCTACAACGCCGGGATTAGCTTTACGGAAAAGGTACTCAAGAAGAACACAGGGACCTTCCATCGAGGAATAGAACAGGAAAGTTCACGCAAGGACGGCAATGCTCCGCATATGATCAGCTGTTCAGAGGCACTTCTAGGACCTGCAACTGCTTATCGAAGGGAACCTGAAAAGTATCGAAGTTGAACCGGTGCGAGGTGTCGGGGTAAGTCAAGCATGGTTGGTTACACAAGTTTCAGAGTCCAACGTTGAGAGGAAGACCAGGGCGGTGAGCAAGTAGAAGCAAGTCGTACATAGACCGCTGTGAATGATGTGTTGGTCGACGACGACGACGTTTGCTGAGCGTGAATTGTGTCACGTGCCATTTCTCATACTCATAACGTCACCAATCTTTCCACGGTTGCCGATGAGCCAATCGATCTTGAATCTTATGTGAAATGCATTTGAAACTCCGCCGTAATTGCTCTCCAGAGACCCACGCACTAACTCAGTAAATGACCTGTCTCGACGAGCGCCTCCTCCTGGGTCTTCGGGATGCGCCTCCCACCGCTACAAGAGTCGAACATGAATGGTCATTATCCTTTCCTGTCTCTGAATGTGCCTTCTTCATATCAACGATTTGATCTCCCGCCTGGACCATGGTCCCTCCGACTTCGCCACCACCGACACTAAAGCAAACGCTATATCTGGGTCAGCTAGAGCCCCACGCTTCCCATCTCTCCTCCCGCTCTTTATCAGCGAACCGCAACCATATTGGCCTGTTCGCCCTTGGCTCCCACCTCCCTTTCCTGTGATCGGGGAGCCGCGAATGAGAGGGCTGAGGGAGGCAGCAAGTTTGTGTGCTGAAGTTGAGGGGATGCTAGCTGCGTCGGAGTTGGTTTTGGCGGAATCATACATTGCTGCGAACGTAGCTTTTGTTGGAGAGAATGAGGATCCCAAGAAGAGGTCAGACGGCTCATCCCGAGTTCATTGAAGAAGTTTGTACTCGGGACGGGCCCAACACTGATAGTGATGGTAAGGAAGCAGACCAGGGCGCAGATGAAAGATCAAGTGATACTGGAGCGGATGGAGTGTTGGAGAGACCGAGGAGTGGTCTCACCGCTCGCCGACTGCGACCTCCTCTCCTTCTCGTCGTTGGCATCATCAGCATCAGCAATGTGCCTGTCGTCAACACCCCGTCTCCGCTTTGTCAGTGTCAACAATGTCGTCAGCTCCAACATCGTGGGCAATGTCCTTAAAAATACAGGAATACCTCCATGACACGATGACCTTCTTCAGCACGATGACCGCCTTCAGCACGGTTCACCTCAATTCACTTCTTTACATCGCTGCTATCACCAGCGTTTGTTTGTTCCCTTCTACCTAACCCTCTTTGCCCTTGGCAACTACCATCAACGCTGTCCATGCCCCACTCCCATCAACCCATACCATCTCCCGGCCCTTCCTCTACGCCTCCCTCTCCGTCCAGGGCTCCGACGCAGATCAATATGGTGCTGGAGAGGCTAGAGCGTCTAAAAGGAAAGGGGCGGACCGTCCACTCTTTAATCGTCTGCGATGTCAGTTCTTCTTTAATCGAGTCTGCTGTCTACGACTCCTTGAAAGTCACGAAAGGCCTCATCCTCCGCCTGCTCGCTCTCGCCGCGCCCATGCTATGCACACTGGAGGTGCGTGCAGAGGATGTGTGCACGAGCAGCTCCCCCCTCCGGCGCGTATTCCGCCCCTCAATTCCTTTACTCCAGGAGTTGAGCAAGTGTGGCTATTGTACGTTTCCAAATTCGCCTTTGCTCTTCATCCCTCTCTTTCCCATCCCTCCACTACCTCTCCCTATACGGGCACCACAACCCAGTCGGGCTGCTCACCCTCGGCTCGCTTCTCTCCTTCTCCTCCCTCCAAGAGCGGAAGGTAGGAAGGCTGAGCACAGCAAGAAGTTGTTGTATCGAACTGCTTTTTGTATCTCCTTCCTTCACCGCTGCCTCCCCCTCTCCACTTTCCCCTCGAGCGAGTTCCATTGAGGAATACGAAGATACTGACGAGGAGAGAGGACCTTACTACAAGCAGTAATTGGAACGATGATCAATGGGAGGGATGGCAGTCCATCTATACCAGCACAAGGTAGTTTCGCCTCCACCTCTATCATCGACATGCGCGTTTACTTTCTGGGACCAACCCTTACCCTATCCCCCTCGCTAGTTGAAGCTGTAACCACCACCACTACCACCACCACCACTACCACCACCACCACCACCACTACTACTACTACTACTACCGCCAACGTTGACGTTTTAACACAGCCTTCGTAGGGGCTATAGCGTCGTCGACAATCTTCCGAGGTGCTCTCCTGATAAGCAGCAGCAACTTCCAGTCTGTCTGGGATCTTCTCACCGCCTCTCACCGCCCGCGTACTCTTCGTACCCCAATACTCCACCTGCACTCTTCACGTATCCGTCGCGAGTTATCACCAGCTCCAATAGCAGTATTACCTGGTTGTTTAGCATCCTGCACCATGTTTCCCCTCAGCGACGTTCAGGCCAGCCATCGGCGCAATCATTACTTAGGCTGTCATAGTCGTCGCTTTCCACGGCAGCACTCATGGAATCTCGGGATTTGAGCTGCACCACAGCAGCGTTCTGCCACCGGCAACCTCCGTCTCGGCATGAGGAACAGCCCTCCACTTCCACTAGCAGTATCATCACCGTCGTGGTTGTCGTTGTCGTTGTCAGTATTTTGTCATAGTCTTGTGAGACGATTTCGAACCTTTGTGCCTCGATTGGATTCCATTGTCTCTCCTCAGTGCACATGTTCACTCGTGCTTTATCACTTCAAGGGTAGATGATCGTGTTGATGCGGGAGCGTTGGGCGTTAATATTCGTTGTAGAGGTGGATAATGTCCATATTTTACCCCCTGGAGACTTTGAAAACGTTGGTCATCTACGATATTGGCTTCGACAAGGTTAACTGGATCCGTATATTCTTTAACACCGGAAATACATACACGAGATCTAATAGAAAATGAATGCCCACTATATATTCTATCGGTTGAACACGCATAGACTATGTACATACATAAACATACTTGGAGGAATACTAAACTTTTCAGGATCTGTGATCTTTATGTTTTCAGGAACGCAATTGACGATTCGAATTTCATTTACAACATTCTATCCAAAAAAGAAATTTTGACTACGGAAGGTCAGACGATCCTTTTCCTGAGCTGTAGGCGCGAGCGTCACTCGGGTTATCGTAGACGTCTCCCGTTACACTAATAGTTATGGAATTAACAATTGCACAAATCAGTGAATTGAGATCAGGAGTGAGGGAGCCAGTTACATGTATTGCAGCTCGTAGCAACATAAACATACTTTTAGGGATATAGGACTTATTTAATTTCCATAATACGGATGAATGTGAAAGGGAAGTAGTGAGAATGCAGTGTATGGAGAAGGTGCTGGAAATGTGGTGGTGGACGTATGTACTGTGTTCTATACCTTAAGTTTCTACATCTCTAACATCCTCAGCCTACTCTCGCACTCTGTGACTGCATTACCTTGCTCACTCCTTTTAAGCAACGGGATTGCATCCCCCCATAATTGTTTTGCCTGTCCTAATTCCCCACGCTGATGAGCAATGTCTCCAAGACGAATCATGCAATCTCCCTTGTCGCGATGAATATCCATTTTAATGAATGCCTCCAAGGCTGTTTGGAATAGCCAGAAAGCGGAATTGATATCATCCAGTGCAAGGAAGACATCCCCAATACGATGGATTGCCTGATACATGTGTGGTATGTGTGTAAATTTGTGAGAGAATGCCAGAGATAAAATGTAGGTGTTCATTGCGCTATCATATTCCTGCTGCTTTAAATATATATCTCCCAAAAAGTTTAAGCGGTACGGTCGGACTGAAGAGCAGCATTTTTAAAGTCACTGTTCGCAAAGGATAGTTGGGATCGGCTCCAGTCAAGAAAGTAAACGAATTCGTCCCGATAACCCGGGAGAAGGTTGACTATTGATTCTAATTTCTTCAAGTTCTGTTGCACTTGTGGATCGGTGATGTGCCCCGTAGCAATATCAACATCGACAAGATCTTTTAAAATAAGTGCGTGAAAGAATGAATCCTGAAGATATTCCGATGAGAATTCTTGTAGATGTGTTTGGGCAACTTCTCGGCAAAGATGGTATTCTGATCTCAGGAATAAAATGTCGCCCCGATACAAATACAAGCTTTGAATCACGCGTCCCACAGCTGCAAATGAGTTCAGACCCAATGCATCAGACAGTCCAACAGCATGGTTGCAGAGCATGCTAGCCTCTTCAAGCCTTCCCAGGAGCATATAAGCATGCGCACGTATCAAAATGCACATGAATTCCAATAATGGATTTCCAGTCCCTCGTGCTAACGCCTCTGGCTCGTTTAAGCTATGCAAAGCATCATTGACATATCCGCATGAAATGAAAGCTTCAGATAAGCTGATGAAAGCCATGATTTGAACATTCAAACTCCAAGGAACAGCTTTTCACCAATAACACTGCCTTCCTAGCCATGTATTTGGCTTTGATGGAATCTTCTGCTAGGTAACTTAAAGATATAATAACCATCACTGAAGTTATAGAGGTTAGCAATATTACAGTGTATCCATTTGATGTATACAAAACATACACACCTTGTTCATTTAATGCACCCAAACTCTCAAAGCAATTGTATGCATCTTCCAAATTCTTCCTTTCATCTCTACGACTGCTGTATCCTCCAGACACATTGGCAAAACGAAAAAGAAGTTGTCCCTACAGCAACTTGTTGTTTCCAAGCTGCTTGATTACAGATCTCATCGACAATACAAAATCGACTGACACTATTGCTGTTCTGTCCATAAATTGAAGGAGGGATAACATTGACTTCACTGTTCGGTATTCATCTTTCGAAAAATCCTGAATAGTATGAAGATTGTAGTTTAATATGGAGTAGATGTTTCCTAATTCATCCCAGATAGCATGCATCTGGTATTTTCTGGGAACTTCATAATACCCTGTCCACACATCAAGTATTTGATGAACATGGGCATTGAGACTTTGAAGTGAGTCGTTTTGTGGTGGGTGATATGTGCGAATATATTCGCGAATTGGTGTTAATACCTTTACTCGGCCTCGGTTGTCCACATATGCTAGCGAGGTGGAAACTAGTATAAATCTGCATTTAATGACATTCTCAAATGGTAGGTTTATCTGAACAAGAGTTATTTCTGATATTCCATCAGGAAGTAAAGATAGCAGTGAGAGTAACTCCAAAGCATGTGGAGTTGCTGTCATTCGTGGACTAGATATAGAAATGGATAGTGATTTCTCTAGACTGGTTAGCTTGTCCACGCCATCGGACAGAAGCGACGTATTTTCTTGTTGCCATCGTGCAAGAACACCACTACAAGTTTCAGATTCTGCCAAGTGTGCCATAAGTGTCACTGCGAGAGGGAGATTGTCTGTAAGCTTGAGAAGTTCCAGGAGGTCGGGATCGTCATTGCTGATATCAGTTATGTCACGAAAGATCTCTTCTGCTGCATCGTTGGTGAGAGGTTGAAGTGGTGGTAAAAAAGGCCGAGTCCATCGAATGTTAGAAGGTCGGTCTACTCCGCGCATTGTAAGCTAGTAACATATATGTTAACATTGTGGAATTCAGATGTTTCCCAATTCGACTCACCACGATCGAAAGATGAGTTATGTTGGCCAAAAGAGAGAGGAAATGCTCAACCTTTGAGCGCTGTTCTGGGATCTCCCATGGGGTTTCGAAATTGTCGAGGAGCATTAAAGCTGGCTCAGTGGAGCGATTTAGGTAATGAATAATCGCATTCGATGGTTTGGCTTTCTCCTCAAGATTAAAATATTTTGCGACGATAGTGATCAAACCGTCCGAGGTGATTGCAGCATCGCACGAGATGAAATACCGTCGTATGCCGAAGATATCCACGATATTATGATCATGCAACACAGAGAGTGCCAACGAAGTTTTTCCAATTCCGCCCGGACTAAGTATAGCAATTCTAGCGGCAGTATTTTTCTGGATTGTGGTGATCATTTGTTGCTGTTCCTTGTCGCGGCCACTGAATATTTGAGGTGATGGAGGCAGTAAGGATAGACTACTTGAGCTATAATATTGATGAGTTTAGATTACATTTTGTTAAAGGGTTAATGGAACTTACCTGCGTCTGAGATCATTGAGTGTCGTTCCAGCGGGTAATGTGGCCTGTTTGGAAGAAAGAACATCCATAACCTCTTGATGACGACTCGAAGCCTGCTCTTGCATTTCTGCGAGCACAACAGCAGTGATCACATGTGACTGAACCTATATATCGAAGATGTCAACAGACGGTTGTCTAATTGAAGTGAAGAATAAGTATAACAACGCACCCCAAAGACATCTAAAGCGTATTGTATACCTTTATTACAATCGGCCAAGAGTGAGGATATATGCATATGTTTAATTATACGTCGTAGAAGCGTGCCGTCAACATGCATCCGCACGTATGTGAGAAGTTTCTGCAGAGTCCTATGCATGGAAACTATAGTTAGAGCCCATTAGGACGATAGCAGTATTGAAGCTGATATACTCTTGGAATTGTTCAATATTTCGCACCATACTGGGAGGAAGTTCGGCCTCGGTGTTCTTGCAAATGTTAATTATTGCGCAAATAAGCTCATATGTACAGCCTGTCATGCGCACACACTCTTCCTTGTTATAACGAACAGTCTGTTTTACCCAAATTCATTTCAGCGAAAGCAATTATAGCTGTAGAGCAGTAGATACATACCTCGACTGTTTGGATGATCAAGGTGGCGAGTCCAGCAATGGTTTTCAGATATGGTGCTCCTGTCGCTTCAGCAATTTCCTTGAGCATACGAGCAGCTAGTGCTCCATACTGGAGAAGATCGCTCGTTTTCGAAGGAGCCCTTACGTTGCTGACTCGTAAATTTGCTTCCATGGTGTGTATTTGTGGGCATAACTCAGCTGCTGCTGCTGCTTATAAGAATCAACGCAGTGAAGCGCCGATCACAGCGTTAGATACAGAATGCAAAGAATCAATCAAAAATCTGTTGTTATGATTTGCAAGCAGTGTGCAACTGAGATGTTATTGCCTGAACTCCCGCTTGAGAATAGCAAGTGATTGATTATATCTAACGGGCGCTCAGACCTTGCAGTTATCCAGGGATACAAACTCAGTTTGAGACACCCACATTGGGATATGTTGTATTATTTTGTAGAGTGTGAATGATCGCGATGGTGGCAGTGTTGAACGTGAAGATGAGAAGCTGATCGCGTACAAAATAAAACTGCAAGTATGCTAGTTGATTCATAACATAATAGTTAAATATAACGCAAAATGGCGTAACTAATAAGTCCCATATGTATTTACAAACACTTTTTTTTAAAAAAAAGCAGGAAAAACCCACGAGAGACAAAAATAATACATCAGCTACTCAGTATTCCTGAGCAATAGCTAGAATCATAAAATCATAGACAGAAAGATGCTTACTCGTAAGTAAATCGAGGCATATATTTAGCAGCAGCAGTATCCCCAGCACGGTGGAGGATAATAGGAAGGGGGTGAACAAGGAGGTAGTAGCAACCACTGCCGCAGAATGACTGCGCTCCAGTATCGCCCACAGCTAGAGCGAGGATGCCAACTTCGACTTCAACGGTGATAAAGGACCAAGAAGCCTCAGGGCAAGTGGTTCCAGTGAGAGTCTCGACAAATAGAAGGGAAGCGTGACCGTGCCACATTCGACATCACTCGCTTGGTATTTGGCCAGGAGATACCGAGCGCACTAGCAAGGACCTTGTTGTTCCGACGATGTCCTAGATCTTTGGGGGTGAGCTTATCGGCACTAGCGTCGGCTGAGAGAGCAAATTCAACGGGGAAGACAGAGCCGTCGGGGCTGAAGCCCCAGACAATGGGAACAACATTGTGAAGGACGTCGACCAAGAGGCTGGTAATATTCAAGGAGGACACGGCTGTGCCCATGAACGTGGCGGCTGTCCATCTTCTCAGTAGCGGGTTCATCTTTAGCACCCTCGGAAGCTGCTGAGTCGATGGCAGAAGAAGCTATGACAGCCTCGTAGGTGTGGAGAAGCCGGATACCGAAGTGATCTGTAGCTCCAGGAGCTACGATAACCCGCCTAAGAGGACCGTAGACGAGCTCGTTCCCGTTATTGTCGTCCTCATAGCGTCTCCGAATCCCGATGGTGTGGAGCATACCGACGACGCCGACATCGTGAGGCAAAATTTGAGTGGAAGCCTAACAAAAAATTCTCATCAGCTTAGTAGTTCGAAAGAAAACGAAATGCCATCACCATTTCAGACTAATTTGTTGATCAGCTGTAAAATAAGGTCGTGTCAGAAACTTTCTTTGGCGATTGAGAGATATCGACTTGTCGTCGAGAGTAGAGTATGATTTGATACTGAAATTCGATAGTGGGCTTGAGGCTTTTTTATACCGTTCATTGAGTACGAATTTCGCGTATTAGATATTTATTTTTCGGTTTTTCTTGTTTTCTTCAAAGTATCGATTTTGGAAATATTGATATCCGGGAAAATTGAAGCTACAAAGGAAAAGACCTTATGACCCTTATAAAGCTTCTAAGAAAGAGATGCTGTGACGTGGAAGTAAAATGGCTGAATGACATACCAGCGTGTATCTCATACGGATTCCAGACTCCTCCGCTCATCAAAAGATTATGAAGCTTAGCTTCAGCTCATCCTTTCCAAATAGTCAATGTTTTCTAGATAATAGAGAGGCATACCTGCACAGAATTGTTTCAGGATAAAATTTGAGAGAACACTTGGTATATGCCTTACGAACTTCTGGGAGAGATTATTTGCAAGGGCATTAAAATATTCTCGAGGCATTGTTCTTACCAATGATTGGATGTTGAGCATGGATGCAAGAGAAGTGTAGATAGTGTTCATGGAGAGGAGCCTGACAAGCATATGTATCAAACTGGTGAACCAACGTGGTGAGCAAGTAAGTAGGGGCAAGTCGATCGGTGTGTTCGTCAATGATGAAAACGTCATTTGGATCAACAATTCTGTCCTGTTTGTCGTCGTTTATAGCTCTGCACGCAAGCAATTTGGACAACGCCAGAGACAAACAAGACGCAAAGACGACTCTTGACGGAGCTTTACCATGTCAGTTTCCAATCAGCCTCTTCATCGTAAGCACAACGGACAGAGTGCAAGAGGCTGCCGTGCAAGTGAAGCTCCTTAATAACGCAATATCGGCGGTCTCACAACTGAAGCCTTAGCTCAATAATCGCTAACGTTCGCTTCAACATCGACCAGTCCGAACGCCCCTCTTAGTGCGTTTCTCTTCTTTCCTTTCTCCCCCCTTGCGTTCAGATGCTAACCCGCCTTACCTAATAGTAACTGCGCCCTACCACCATATCCCTTCCCAGCAACCTTGCACCTGGCAACTATCTCCGACACAAAATCATCGCTCTCCACCTTGCCACCTCATTCCCGGCGTTTAGCACTAACCCTCTTGCGCCCAGCTCAAGGTTGGTGGCTCCGGTACAATCGCTCCCAGGCAGAGTGAGCTCGGGGCGTTCCTGAGTGGGTAGAGTGATAACAATAAGGGCATTTTCGATCCAGATGTACGTTGTGCTTTCTTTCCTCTTTCGTTCTCTTACTTAACGGTACCTTCGCTTCGCAGGTCTTCAACGCCCACGCAACATACGTCTCCTGCTCCTCTTCTGCCCTCGGTCCCTCATTTGGCTCTTTCCCACCCTCATCACAGTCGCTATCTGCCTTCTCAACCAAGAGCGCCTCGTCCTCGTCGTTCACATTCATTCAGGAGCAACCAGGCCCTGTACTCTTAAGAAATCGTCCTCCAAGATGCTTCCACAGCTACTGTGACCGCGACGACGGGACCCAGGTGTGAGCAGGGTGATGAAGAGGCTGGCGTTTGGGCAGAGCCACTAACTAGGTGTAGACGGACTTGCAATGACGGACTGGTTCTCTGTGCATGCTTGACGGCGATCGCGCTCCTTACTGCACATGTCCGGCCGAGGGTGTGTTCTACTTTCTTCATGTTCTCTAATTCTTGAAGTTTATTCATCACAGAAGCTTACCTCCGGTAGATACTGTCTGTCAACACGCCAGTCTTCATGGTCCGCCGCTGAGCGTACTTCGAACTACTTCACTACGGTTCTAATGTTGATCCCCACCTCGCCCATTGCGATCCTCGTGTTAACTCACTTATACACTTACTAAACTTGTGCTCTGATATCAATAGTCGCGTCTCGATCAGAGCAATACGGACTTTATGTTTTGAAACCAAACTAGTATTACCCACTTTCACTGCTCCGGACTTCTTGTAATATCAGTATTCCAGCTTACTATTTCTCCTTTCAGGTCCTTCAAAACTAGTTATTGATGTTATCATTTCAAATTTCCACCAGAGTCGCGATACCCCCCATGGCGTTGTTCTTAAACAGCATGGGTATCGTCTTAATCATCCAGTTTTCTTCAACGTTTGTTTCACAAGTCGCACGTTCTCCTCCACCCTAACCACGCTGGCCTGCGATGTCAACCTTCAGGACTTCTAGCTATTTTCATTCGTCTTACGATGCCTCGAGTCTCCTCGCGCCTACAACCCTCAAGATCCCACTCGTTCAACTTCAGTCCGTTGGCAAACCCACTCAAGCAATCGGCCTCTCGGAAGAGGCTTAAACCTTCATATGTCATGAACAAATGCAACTCGTTCGCAATGCATCATGTTATTGTTCGTTTCCTCAAAGTTCGCCAGTTCTTTGTGTGATCCATAATGTGTAGATACATTGAACTCGCGTTTTGTATGTAAGTATGCGTCGTCGATGTTAATAATAATGGATGGACAACGCCCAAAATTACCTTGACTAAGTTTTCTTCCGTTTAGCTGTTCTTCAGTTCTTTCTCTCTTTCTTTCTTCTTTAATCACCGTCCCCCTCCATTTCTTTCGACTCCTATAACCTTTTTACAGAATCGGATAACCATACGAACCAAACGCTCGTTCAGGCCAATGTGACCCACCTATGGAGATCTCACCTTGCACGCACTCAATCCCCTATATTCACTAATACCAAACTGAAAACTGCACAATCAACATTCAAGCTCATGAGCGCGTATTATACTATACCCACTGCATATATACTACGCAAGGCCGTTCACCCTTTGGTAGCTGTGTTTGAACGATCAACATTTAACATTCGACCTCCGATTAAAGTTTCTGCAGCCCTGCGCATATACATGTCGACGAATTATCGATATCCAGCTACCTTGCTGGGAAGGGTAAAAGGGGATTCTCACCCAGGGTACTTGAGTACCTCTGCACTGGTCTAAGTGCCCAACCGATGCGGAGGCTGTCCACCTTCGCGTCTCTCCCCGTGGTCCCTTCCTTATCTACCTTCCTTTGTCTTTGTTTTCTGTTTATTTTCTGTTTCCTTCTTACTCCGATCACCTAGAATCACATCCCTCGATTGCCCTGTAGTTGTTCAATCATATTCAACGCATTTTGTGGTGAGGAGCTTTACATGCCTAGAATACTGGAGAATGCCAATATACTTATTCTACCAATTCATAAACGAAACAATTTGAATAAAACACTGATATAAACGAATGCTACTGAAGCCAAACGGGATAGCAGACCTAGGTAGAGATATACCGTAGGGTAATAATTGGTCTATTGTCATGATAAAATGTGATGGTATGGTAAATCGTACACGTGCAATGCTGGGATCGGCGCTGATTGAGGATTGGTGGTGCAAGTGCAGGACACACCAGGCGGGATGAAAGGAGATACACGAGGGAAACCGGAGAGGAGCCAGGGAGGAAGGGGGAATAGAAGTATGCACATACGCGACTCTACGGTCTTCGCTATTGTCGTGAAAGAAACATCCAAATACTGCGCGAGAACCAACTGCATCGACTAGTGGCTGTCTAAACGCCAGCCTACTTATCACTCTGCTCACATGCCTGGTCTTCATCGTCGCCGAGCTGACGTACGATAATTCCCTGAGTTATAGTCCTATTCTCCTCCGTGCTGACGCGATGCGGAGGCAGCCCGAGCACCGGTACTCGTTCTCGCCAAAGCAGACAACGCTGTTCCGTTCTGCGAGCGATTTACAAACTCCTTGGGCGTATGTGTTACCTACCTCCTTCGTTCGGTTTACCTGTTTCAAGTTGTCTTTCGAGAGGTTACTATCACAGAACCGACGCCCTTCGCATAGATACTTGCTTCGACATCGGGTGTCGCAGAGAAAGCCATGAGGATGGTGGTGTGTGAGAACGTGAGCGTGGGATGTCGGTATGCATGGAGGAGCCGGAGGTGGGAGAGAGGGTAGCGAGTGCGAGGTGGGCGGATGGAGTGGAGATCTTGTATAGTGCTTTGGTGTCGTTAAGGATTTGGATAATGGGGATGCGCAAATGCAATTCCGAGTCTGTGAATGAGCTGGAAAGATAAAAGACGGAGGGGGCATAGTAGGAGGAAAGACGTACCGGATGGCGGCCATAACGAAGCTCTTGTTGGATATTACATGACACATGAGTTCGCGTAGTCGTTAATGAGGTAATTTATCAAATACGGCGATGCCACTGACGATTTTGTAATCGAAGAGGCCACGAATGCAAAAGGGGGATGAGGGGCCAGCGTCGCTGGTTCTTTTCACTTCTTGCATGAGGAGGCGGGGCGGTTAGCATTATAGAAAAATGGAAAAGGTAGCAATACGCACTTCACAGACGCGTAGACAGAATTGTCCCTTCTCGCCTGCCTCCCCTGCACCACCGGAGAACTCCAGCGAGACCTTCACTGCGCCTACATCCTTTATATTGGCCAGATGACGAGGATCTGCTTGTATGAAGGGGCCACGCAGACGCGCGTGGGAAGCTTCGACGAACCAATACTAAGAGAGACATGGGCGGGAATGGGCAGGCCACGTAGAGAGGTGAGAAAGGATTTGATACGATTGAGGGAAGGGGAGGGGTAGTGGTCGAGGTCGAGGGCTTGTTTTAGGTCAGGACTGAGTTCTTCTAATGGAGCAAAGGGGCGTGCGAGGGCATTTTCATTTGCATCGAGGAAAGTGCCTTCTTTGTAGTCGTCGCGAGCGCAGCGATATGTGTGAAGAGTGATGACATTGGCATCCTCAAGTCTATGCTCAATTGAAGGGGTTGTTCAAACTACTTCATAAATACGGTGGCTAGAGTAGTGAGTTGTTGAATTCCGCATCGGGTCTTCGAAGTTCCTACCTAACAATACCCAACATCTGTACTGCCACTTCTTTACTCGGCCGATCACCCGAATGCCGCCATCGCCTCACCATCAGATTGTCAGCGCTCAAGGCTCATCGTTCGGTTTCTCCAGATTGCAAGCGTCAGTGGCTAGTGGCCATGTATGAGGGGTTATGAAGAGAGATGACGCGATGGGGCTTGAGGTACACAGGAAGGAGAGTGATTTACTTTCTACATACACGCACAAAGCCACTGAGCTCGACGTTTTACAGCACCTCGAACTCATAGGGCCCTTCTCGAGGATACCGTGTAGCTTGCAGCTTGCCATGAATGCCTCTACCTTCTACGACTTATACCACCGTCATCGTCCTCGCAATCAGTGGCCACAATAAAAAATACCACAGGCAAGACGACATCCCTCCCTCCCGCCCGAACTGCATGCGCACATCGTCGAGCTCTCTTCATTCCCTTCCTCTCCTCGTCAACTACCAAAATCACCATCCACGCCCTCTCCCCTATCTACCCCTACCTGCGTTCCATCTACCGACCCCTCCTCTATGCATCCCTGTCCGTCCGGGGTCCAACGCAGATCACTAGGGTGCTGCAGAGGCTAGAGGGTCTAAAAGGCAAGGAGCGGATTGTCCGCTCTTCTGTCATCTATAATGCCAGTTCTCCTAGATTTCCTCCCTCTTCTGGAGCCACGACTCCTCCCCGGAAGTCACGAAACGTCTCATCCTCCGCCTGCTCGCTCTGGCCGCGCCCACACTGTACATACCGGAAGTCACGTATTCAGCATCTCGCTTCCCTTACTCTAGGAATTGAGCGTAGATGGGTACTATCCATTCTCAAATTTGCCCTTACCCCCATTCCCTCGCTCTTCCTATTCTTCACCCACTTCTCCCTGCATGGGAACGCAACCCCGTCGGCCTCTTCACACTTGGCTCGCTCCTCTCCTTCCCCTCCCTTCAAGAGCTAAATGTCAGCGGTCTGAGCGCTACGGAGAGTTTTTGTATTGATGTAGCTGAGGTTTTAGCTCCCGGTCCCTTTTCCTCCTCGGAGGTATCTTCAGTGATTTGTGAGGAGAATTACGAGGACTCCCCAGAGGAAGAAGGCCAGCTGCTCCCAACGACGTTGGAGAGGATCGTACTACAAGCCGCTCCAGCATCGATAAGAGTGGGGAAGCAGATGACGGCGCAGAGGAAAAATCGGGTGATGCTAGAGAGGATGAAGGCGTTGGAGGGGATGAGGAACCGTGTTGAGGCCGTGGTGTTGCCGTGAAAAGAGATTTGAAGTGGGAAATGGCAGTTCGCAGATTGGGGCTGGGGAGAAGGACAATATAAGAGTTGATAGTGAAAGAGTGGGATGACTACCTATTGAGCGCAGCGTATTAATTTTATAATAGAATGAATTTTTTATGCCCTCAACTCGAGGGTTTATATACTATATACAAAGTAATCTAGAATATACTACAAGGTTCGTATATACTTGATCAGTAAGCTCATGAGTAAGCATGAGACTCTAATTACTAATATAATATATACGAGAGTATTCTACATGAGTATGGAATATACGAGCATTATTCCAACACTACCCGAAGAGCATCTTCGATACCAGAACGAAGGAGCTTCACCACCACCAGCGCCAGACATGTGCGCTTCTAGCTCTGCGTCTACCCTTATCATCCTCACCATCAGCGCTACAACTACCGATCTTCGTAGGGGCTACAGCGTCGTCATTCAGCGTCGTCCGCGCCCATATATTCCCTACACACAATGATCAACTATTCGGACGTTGGGCTTAAAGCGACACAGATGATTCGTTGTTATACTTTCTGATGCTGGGCTCTATTGGCTTGCGAGACAATCTTAAATTTTCGTGCCTGGTTTGAATTCTGTTATCTCAACTCGGTACGGATGATGGGTCGTTACCATCACTCCTAGGGGATTGTGTCGATGCTGGAGTGTTGGGCACTCAAATCGGCATCGAGGTGATGGGTAACGTTCCAGGAATTGTCTACGTTTCAACTCTCGGGACTTCCGGGATGTTGATTGTCAAGGATATTAAGGTTAGGGAGGAACCAGCTATACGTACATCATGTCGCATCAGAAATACATACCCGATATCTAGTTAGAAAATACCCGTCCATCATATATTTTCCCGCTGAATACACTGCACATATGCTGCCCACTTGCAGTAATATGGTATGCGCACACTCTAGAATACATATAAAAAGATAATAGAACATGCCTTGTAACGTAAAGAGTTTACCTAGCTCTATTAGTTATTTGCTAACTTGCTAAGCGTTACAGCTACCACACTAAGTATGCTCAAATGTAAGGTGTAACCAGCACTGAGTGTGCTGTGCAGTAGAAGTAGTATGCTTTCTCGACAGATTAATCTGCTGGCATTATAAATTTATAGCTAATATTATTCCTAAACGACAAGAAAGGTGGTAATATACAGCTGGTATCTAAAAATAAATACGGAGGAAAAAAATGAGAGGTTAGTGACAATGATGAGAATCCAGGTGAGAAGCTATGATCATGAAGGTTTGCGCATGAAATTATAACTCATGTTGCGGAATCATTATCATTCTTCCTATTGAGTAAATTGATAGATGATGGGGACTCTGCGCATTTTGTCCACTCTTTGCCATGGTAAAAATGGGAGTCGAATGTAATCATAGGAACACCCAATATGCCAAGTAGGGATGGGCGTTGGAAACGCCAGCGAAGATGAGCTGGAACCCAGAGTAAGAGTTCAGAATTTGGGCCTATGATCCATCCGTCTTGTTGAAAGATGAGGTTGGATGAGAAGAAGTCACCACTATGTAGAAGCGGGTCATTACAGTGATGATTACTACCATTTTGATCAGCTAAAATAATAAACATGTAAGCAGCGGAGATAAAATATACATAATAAGAGTCTTGCCGTTAGGTTTCTGGGTCTCTGCATCCCACAGACGAATTGTTCGATCATCAGAGCCAGAGACGATGCGTCGTCCATCAGCTGAAAATCTGACAGACCTCACAAAATCCTCATGTCCATGGAGAGGCTGGCCAATTGGTTGCTGGGTCTCTGCATCCCACAGACGAATTGTTCGATCATCAGAGCCAGAGACAATGTGTCGTCCATCAGCCGAAAATGCGACAGAGTACACATAGCCCTCATGGCCACAGAGAGGCTCGCCAATTGGTTGCTGGGTCTCTGCATCCCACAGACGAATTGTTCGATCAGAAGAGCCAGAGACGATGCGTCCTCCATCACCTGAAAATGCGACAGAGAACACATAGCCCTCATGGCTATGGAGAGGCTCGCCAATTGGTTGCTGGGTCTCTGCATCCCACAGACGAATTGTTTGATCAGAAGAGCCAGAGACGATGCGTCGTCCATCATCTGAAAATGCGACAGAGTTCACCCAGCCCTCATGGCCACAGAGAGGCTCGCCAATTGGTTGCTGGGTCTCTGCATCCCACAGACGAATTGTTTGATCAGAAGAGCCAGAGACGATGTGTCGTCCATCAGCCGAAAATGCGACAGAGTACACATAGCCCTCATGGCCACAGAGAGGCTCGCTAATTGGTTGCTGGGTCTCTGCATCCCATAGACGAATTGTTTGATCATCAGAGCCAGAGACGATGTGTCGTCCATCAGCCGAAAATGCGACAGAGTACACATAGCCCTCATGGCCACAGAGAGGCTCGCCAATTGGTTGCTGGGTCTCTGCATCCCAAAGACGAATTGTTTGATCAGAACAGCCAGAGACGATGTGTCTTCCATCAGCTGAAAATCTGACAGACCTCACATAGTCCTCATGTCCATGGAGAGGCTCGCTAATTGGTTGCTGGGTCTCTGCATCCCAAAGACGAATTGTTCGATCAGAAGAGCCAGAGACGATGCGTCTTCTATCAGCTGAAAGTCTGACAGACCTCACATAGTTCTCATGTCCATGGAGAGGCTCGCCAATTGGTTGCTGGGTCTCTGCATCCCACAGACGAATTGTTTGATCAGAAGAGCCAGAGACGATGCGTCTTCCATCAGCTGAAAATCTGACAGACCTCACAAAATCCTCATGGCCATGGAGAGGCTCGCCAATTGGTTGCTGGGTCTCTGCATCCCACAGACGAATTGTTTGATCAGAAGAGCCAGAGACGATGCGTCGTCCATCATCTGAAAATGCGACAGAGTTCACCCAGCCCTCATGGCCACGGAGAGGCTCGCCAATTGGTTGCTGGGTCTCTGCATCCCACAGACGAATTGTTCGATCAGAAGAGCCAGAGACGATGCGTCGTCCATCACCTGAAAATGCGACAGAGTACACATAGCCCTCATGGCTATGGAGAGGCTTGCCAATTGGTTGCTGGGTCTCTGCACCCCACAGACGAATTGTTTGATCATCAGAGCCAGAGACAATGCGTCGTCCATCAGCTGAAAATGCGACAGAGTTCACATCATCCTCATGGCCACGGAGAGGCTCGCCAATTGGTTGCTGGGTCTCTGCATCCCACAGACGAATTGTTCGATCAGAAGAGCCAGAGACGATGCGTCGTCCATCACCTGAAAATGCGACAGAGCACACATAGCCCTCATGGCTATGGAGAGGCTTGCCAATTGGTTGCTGGGTCTCTGCACCCCACAGACGAATTGTTTGATCAGAAGAGCCAGAGACGATGCGTCGTCCATCAGCCGAAAATGCGACAGAGTACACATAGCCCTCATGGCCACAGAGAGGCTCGCCAATTGGTTGCTGGGTCTCTGCATCCCACAGACGAATTGTTTGATCAGAAGAGCCAGAGATGATGCGTCGTCCATCACCTGAAAATGCGACAGAGTACACATAGTCCTCATGTCCATGGAGAGGTTCGCCAATTGGTTGCTGGGTCTCTGCATCCCACAGACGAATTGTTCGATCAGAAGAGCCAGAGACAATGTGTCGTCCATCAGCCGAAAATGCGACAGATAACACAAAGCCCTCATGGCCATAAATTATTCCTTGTTGAGAATGCCAATCAACCTCTAAGGTATTCCTCAATTTTAACAACTGTGGAAAGCAATTGAAATACTGCTTATGTATCCATGACTTTTGAGGAGAGAAAGCTAATCCTGACAGGTAAATATGCGGTGCCGCTTGTGACATTGGCATTCCAAATGCACGAATGCATAATAGACTATCTTGTGCCATTTTTTTAATGGAATCATTCTTGGCCTGCAAATAACTTCAGTCACATACAAGACTCTTAGGAGAAAAACGCACGGAAGCCCATTTAACCAACGAGGCCATCGATAAAGATGCTTGCTCCCATACATCATGAATGCTTAGTACCTCAAACCACCAAAGCAGCTGTGATTCCAAAAATGTCAAAACTTTTAGGCACATCATTTCTTCACATTCAAGTGTCTCCAGGTGAGAGGCCCAGTAGAAGCAACTGTATAACACATATTTTTCGATCATTTGGGACAAATTGGCAATGTCTTTATTTTGTTGATATGAAGTTTCAATCTGACCAATATTGAAATGTAATTCATGTGCCATGGTTTCAAAGCAGGCCAATGCTTGATGTTGCTCATGTTCCATCCTATTGATCTGAAAACATTTTGGACATTGAGAATTTTGGGAGCAATCAATCAAGAAGTCAACAAATGACTGGTGAATAAACTGGAGATTGGAACCTGCATTGAGAACTGGCTTCAACTGCTCACATACAAAGTTGATTTCCTGTTGCTCCAAGGAAGACCCCAGAAGCTTTGAAAGGTCTTCAGCTGATAGGGGATCCCTTGCCACAATAATTGCACCTGAAACTTTCTTGAAGAGGCAAATTTCTGGAGCATCCTGGAATTTTGATACCAAGATACTTGCATAGAGCTGTCCCAGGTTCTTTAAACCACTGCCCAATTGTCCCATCCTGATACTCTCCAATAAACCAGTCAATCTTTTAGTTGGTTCACCATCTCCAACTAATTTCACAATAGTGCTAGCCCAAATAAACAATCCAGCTGCAGCATCCGTCATATCTTGCAACTCTTCTTCAGTTGGCCATGGGCACTGAATCCAAGGATTTCGCTTTGCAATCTTTTCAAAGCTACGGCTGAGGTATGTTAGAATGTCCTGTGACGATTGTTGGGTCGCATTTTGCCCAATTTCAAGAACTCGACACACATTTCTGTAACCACCAAGCACCGAGCCAATGACACCTTCATCACGACTTGTTACGAGCAATTTTAACTGAGAAGGCCAGTGGCCTATCATGCTCAGAACCTGTTCTTGATAAGAGTCGGACTTATCTAATCCACCACATTCATCGAGTGCATCGATAAGAACCACATGATGTCTGCATTGATGTACATTTAATCCAGCCCCTTTATTCAGCGGAGTGACAATAAGTGTACCAAAGATTTCGGTGTCACTGGTATTATTCGGTTCAATTTTCCTATCTCGAAGTTCGTTAACAGCGGTTTGGCGGATA
>JASFCX010000110.1:0-13533 GCA_036937015.1 Crucibulum parvulum | reverse complement strand
ACGCCTGCATCGTTTTGACCACGTAATATGTCCAACGCCATTTTCTTCTAAAGTAATCGTCTTATTTTGAATACTAACTCGGTTCCACGTCAGCCCCCTGGAGAAACTCCAACACGGACTCGTGCCGGCCATTGGCGGCCTATCCCACGTCCACACCCACCCATCTCTAGGAAGTCTGGCAGAATTCGACCTACCCCCATCACCAGCCGTCCCATCTCCTCCTCGCGCACTCTTTTCTCCGCACGTCAAGTCCTACGAAACGGATCCTGATACTTTGGTACCAGGAGTTATCGATGACCTAATCACTGTATCCAAAGCATGGCGAATAGATCCGTACGGTTCTAGTCTTCTAGAATCAGGCGCTTCATCACGCTCTTTCGACGTTCTCGATGTTCTCAAAACTACAACGCATGCTATCCGCTCAATACGCAACTACCTCTTCTCCCTACCAGATGAATCAGCAGGCACGATCCGCGCCCAGTTCAGACCTAAGACCCTCACTCCTTCTCTACCACCAAAAGCCAGCTCCACTCCGTCCTTAACCACCCAGCCTGATCCCCTGGTACTCATCCGGAAATCTGCGCTAGAGGTTCTTACTGTCCTTCGTGACCTTGAGGAGCGCTGTCGGCTTCCACTGACTGATGATGCGTATGATGCTCAAAGTGATGGAGGTGGCTCGAGGGGGGGATCGCATTCACGCATAGCAAGTCCCGGAAGTGGATCACAGGAGCTGCCGGTGGAAGAGGGTAACAGCTTAGAGATTGAACTAGAGGGGGCACATGAATTTGACCCTGATACAAGCATGTCATTCTCTCTGGTTCAGGTGCAAGGACGATATGAGAGCGTGCCGGTATGGGAGGACGAAGATGATCAAGATGAGGTTCAGGAGGAGGAGAAGAAGGAACGGTGGGACGAGCGACTTGTCCTTGGGACTGGGTGGCTATATCGACAAGACGTGACGCTAGATGAACTGGGGAGAGAGAAGGACGTAGTGAGCTCCTATCTCGACGTGGTAGACGAAGTGCTCTTCGGTGGGAAGAAAAGTGACATAGCCGGGAAAGAGATGGAAAGAGGCTGGGAGAGGGAGAAGAGGCGCAGAGGAAGCAGAACGAAACGACGAGTGAGCGCTGGGGATGTGGGTTCTGGTACAAGTGCTGTGGCTGCTCTTGAAGGCAAGAGACGTGTGAGTACAGGGATGCTTGCTACGATGAAAGGCATGACCTTAAGTGAAGAGCCGGAGGAGATGGAGGGTATAGGCGAAGAGGAAGAGGAAGAAGATAGCGTAGACGATGAGGACCTTCCGGACTGGGCTAGGCGGCGGACATTTGCTGAGGATGAACTTGGTACGGCTTTCTCTATTCCCTGATTGTATCCACTCTGACCATGATTGTATTATTACAGGCCGCGCACACGCAGTGCTCATGTCCTTCCTCCCATCACATCTTCTCTCTGCTCTAGCACCTTCATCATCACGTACAACCTTCCTCGAGAGCCTCTCTTCAGGTCAGCTTCTCTGCGTTGCCTACAACTCATGTGTACGTAAATCAAAAAAGCCATGGGGTTATGTCAACAAAGATGGAATCCATGATATCGTCGCGTTGGAGGAGGCAGCAAGGCAAGACGGTGATGGGGAGAAGGTAAAGAAGGGATGGACATTCAGAAGGACGGATAATCTTCGTTTGTGGGCTGGGTATGTTTTCGTTTATTCTAATTTTTCAAGGTGTTAAATCTAACTATGAATGTTCAGAGCTTTGAAGATACGGTACATGCTGCCAATACAGGTGCCATCCCAGCCGTTCAGACAAGAGTCGGGCACCAACACTCCAGCTTCTTCTGGTACTCCTCTGAACTCTCCAGGCCCCAAGGCTCAACATTTTGCAAGATCCACAGAGCCTCCATTGATCTTCGATGCGAAGATTGTTGCAAAGCGAGACGATGGTTGGGAAGATATGCTCGAAGCTGTTCTCCTGAGATGGGTACAAAAGGCAGTTGATGAGAGACGGAACGTATGACAGACCGAAAGCACATAATCCTATGCTTCTTTATGATGATGACACCGGGATGTGATCCCTTTTTTGTTTTGCAATGTTCTCTGATAATACCAAGATAGCTTAGATACCATAGGAAATGTAGTTGTAAATCATATTATAGGCTCAGTGCCGACACTTTCTCCTGGCTTATAAAGGACGTTGAGAGGTATATATCTATGAATCGGATTGATTCAAAAGCAATAAAGTATATGGTGATCCGCACAAATGAAATTAAATGAATGCAGTGAGCATAATCGTCCACCCGTGAATGCGTAAAATGAAAAGTTGGTTATAAGCAGGTCACATACACCACCCAAGTGCGCTTCCCGTATCCCTAACACCACGTCGCTCTGAGAGCTCTAGAGCATTTTCTAGTGCTTTGCGCTCTCGTTCTGACCGGCCTTGAAGCCTGTACGCCTTTGCAAGGAAGTACCATGCTTCTGGAACATCCCAACCACGTCCTCGTGTCAGATGCGAAAGCATGCCTGCAGCCAGATCGACATTGCCACGGGTAACTTCACTCTCCTTCCCATCACCCTCCAAATATAACTTGCTGAGATGCACCGTGGCGGAAATGTCATCCGGGTTGGTGAAGAGAGCCTTCTGGAGGGCATCGATTGCGTTTTGATGATGTCCAAGAGCGGCATAATACAAGCCAAGCTACCCAAATAGTCAGGAAAGAAGAGATTCGTACAGCGCATGATGAATTACCTGAACCCAAACAGTTGGATTATCCTCGTCTCGCACCTCCGCTTCCTGTATTGAACCCTTAGCTTGTTCAATCTTCCCTAGTCGCCTGAAAGTCGCAGCAGACATCAGCCACAAATCGCTGATCAACCGCTTCTCCTTTGCCGCACGACCGCTGCGTTTGAAGTCTTGTGCAGGGGGAATAGGCGGAGGTGGTGGAGGTGGAGGCGAATCGTTTGGCGTTCGGTCGTGCGAATGAATGACTGAGCTGACTCTCCGACGGGAATGTATGGAAGAGGCCTGGTATGGGGATTGGCGAAGCACTGCGTGAAAATCTATCGGAATGTCTATCAGCTTTCAATTCTTCCTATAGAAACGTAATAAAAAACATGCCAGGAGTAGAATTAGACCTCTTCAAACTCCCGTTTTTCCCTACAACTCCACTTCCAATTCTCCTAGACACCGCATTCAACCTCGCTTGACCCTTATGTACACCATGCTTCAACATCTTGCCAACCTTGAGATTCGTCTTCGACTTAGTCGTCTCTCGATCAATCGACGTCGACCGCTTCATCCTCAGCCCACTGAACGAGCTTCCCCGTGTCCGAGTCTGACTCTTTTCTGCAGCTGGCATTTCAGGCTCTACTGGCCGTTCATCGGGTGTCGCAGGGGATATCGTGATTGGTATAGGTGGTGGTGGAAGTTCGTTGTTTGCAGCAGCTGCAGCAAGATGGTCACCCTGCAAACCCTCGGCTGCGAGAATCCCTTCTGCCTTCTCTGGATCTCGAATGTGTGACGTTTCGGTAGGAACTTTCTCATTCTCCGTGAACGCTCGTGAATCCATCGATCGCCGTCGTAGATCATCCCCGCCAGATCCGCCACCATTACCATTTGTATTCGCAGTACCGTTGTCATTCCTATTCCGGTCTGCAACCCACGAAAACACCTCAACCCACTTATGCTCTGCACCTTCTGCGCCTTCCATCACTTCTGTTAATGCAGCTTGCGTCATGCGTAACTGTAGTGAATATTCAAACAGCTCGAGTTTCGAAGGTGGGCAAGGATCAAGTATGGAGTGGAGCAAACTTGAAGCTGGGGGTATTGACGGTCTCCCGTCGACGAGAGAAACAACATAGTCTGGTGATGGACCAGTTTCGCTTGTTGATGAAGAAGACGAAGATGAGGGGGCTTCGTTGACATTCCCGTTCTGCAGTCCATTCACAAGTGGCTGCTTCCCTTTCACGTTAACTTGCTTGCCACCAAAGTCAGTTGCTTGAACCTCGCCATCGGTTCCAGTGACATTGAAAGTTGGTATTCCATCCCCGTTGACAGCGACTTGTTCTCGTTCTTCTTCTTCCTCCTCTTCTAACTCTCCATCAGCCTCACCTTCACCTGCATCCAAGTCAGCACCCCTCTCAAGAATCTCCCGGGCTTCAGACCACTTCTCTTGCGCGCTCAACAGGAGTCCTAGTAAGTGCCAATACCGCACGTCGCTTGGCTCACCTTCAACAGCAGCGCCGGCGTGTTCGATCGCTTTAGTCAGGTCCTGTCCAGGTCCAGCGCGCGAAAGTGCCAGAGAAAGATGAAAATGTCCAGAAGGGGTCGGGTATATTTCGATGGACTTCCGGAAGTGTGCAAGTGCGGTAGAGAGACGTAGTGGGCGGGTATAGTGATCTTGTTCTGTAGCATCAGACTTCAGCAAATGAAAACTGTGATTGCAGCACCAGAGCACACCTTCCACAGCCAGTGCAGTCCAATAAATACCCTCCGCTTCCTCTACCGCTGCCACAAGTCTCTTTTCCTGTTGATCTAGCCTCGACCTCGCTTTCTCCACCAACGTCCCTGCTTCCTTCACCTCATCCAGCCCCTCTCCGCTATAACCCGCTTCCTGTGCCAGTGCACACGCATCCCGACAAAGCATCTTCACTCCGAACACCAAAATCTCCACCCACCATTTATCAGTATCTATGTCCTCTCCGACACCCTCCTTCGCCGCCTCCCATGCCTTCCCCACTACTTGCGCATACAACTTTAGCGTACGCTTCGCAAGAGGCGTATCACCTGCAAGATAGAGCAGCCTCGTCATATGTCGCAAGATCCTCGAACTGTTGAATGTATACCGCGTCGCCCACCACAGGACGTCGATGATCCACCCAGCAGACCCACCTATAGAGCCAGATGCCTCCCAGACGGCCACGCATAGATCAACGAATTCCTCGACTTTGGTGTTTTGTGTGCCCGCGCGCGGGAAGGTGGTGCTGCAGGAGAGGATAGCACGGTAGTCTTGGATGACCGTGCGGGCGGTATGTGTCCAGGCCGGTGGGGTGGTAGATGACTTGGCGGGAAAGGAGGAAAGGGAGGAATAGCGAAGCACTAATGCATGAAGATAGATCGTCGATATCACCGAGCGATGTGCGGTTCGGAAGTTTGGTGGCCAGGATACGCTGCAGGTTGTGTAGTGGTTCAACCATTCCCAGAGTGTGTTCTCTGGCGAAGTCGATGCTGATGCTTCCGGCGTAGAGGGTACATCGGAATGCACGCCACATGTTTGCGCACTGAGGACAATAGCACGGTACAGTAACCTTTCAACCCATCTCCACATCTCGCGTAGCTGCGAGAAGTGTGTCGAATCGACCTTGCCTGTCGATGTCGTTCGTGAGGAAATTGATGGGGAGGCGAATTCTGAAGAGAGGATGGGGAAGAGCGTCAGGGCGGCGCGGTAAGCGTTGAGTGCTTCTTGAGGTTGTGAAGGGGAGAGGCGTTCGTATGCCATTCCTGTTGATTAACTTGTTAGTTTGCTAAGTTAGATAGACGCTCGAATAGTGTATGATGTCATGCGTGCTACGTTTTAGCTTTTCCAGCAAGAAAATGCTCGAATTGTTACGTAGAACACTAAAATGACCATTGAACAGATGAGGACTTACCCTTCAGACATATGCTCCTGAACGTCTCGGTCATCGCCCAGCCACGTCCATCCCGGATCTCCGCTGTTGACGAGTCAACGAGAGAAGCAAAGCTGCCAGTGGCAGACGCACTCGATATCGAGGAGCCGTGCATATATCCGGGAACTGTCAGCGCCATCGTCGTACTCGAACGTATCGATCCAGCAGTGGGTATATGGCTTTGTATTTGCAGGATATCGGGGATGCGTTCCAGATGCGCCAGACATCCAGCAGGGTTGTTCAGGGCGTAGGCGTAGTATGCTAGGGCGAAGTTTATCGTCTGTAATAAATTAGAAGTGGCTTAATAGAAATAATACAAACTGACATCGACATTGGACGATTGGGTCCTTTTCAATGCCTCATACCCTGCAGTCGCCTCCTCTATCCGTTCAGGTGCCAACACACATTCGTCACCAGCATCCAAACTCAACTCTAACTCATTACCAACCACGTCCCCGTCCTCATCCATCGTCCCTGCAGCCAACAAGAGACTCAGAGCATACGTTTGAGACGCGACTTCTGCAATGTCAGTAGATCCTCTACAGTGCTTGTTGAACTTCCGGAGAAGTTCTGACCATGAAAGAGGGGCACCATTGGGTGCGCGGGAGGGCGCTTGTGCCAACCATTGTCCAGAGGTGAGTGCAGCGCGAAGTTGGACCCAGTAATGTCGCTCCTTTGCAGGATTCGACATACGAGACGGTGGTAGGGAGCTGAGATGTGCGTGTGACGGTGTGACAAAAGTAGGGGATTAATTTTGAGTGGGATCTAATCTTTGAATCTGAACATTACGCCCGACGATGCCAGAAGAGCCAACTACGTCGTTTGCTCCGTCTGGCGAGGAGGCAATTACTCGTATTATAGACGTGAAGCCGGACAATGATGCGTACAAACTATCAAGAAGTCAGTTTGATGAATTCTACGAGATCGAGAGGACGGCGCAGGAAATTGAGAGTGGCGACTACAAACGGGTGCGTTTGAACCATTGTTCTCTATTTCAAAATACTTATACAGTTTATATAAAAATTATACAGATAGCACTCCAGTTCCCGGACGAACTTCTACACGACTCAGTGCCCATCTTTCGACGACTCAGATCCAGGATCGGGCTAGGGCGCGAGCTCTACGTACTCGCTGATACTTCCTATGGCAGGCAGGCTCTTGTATTCACTCAAGATGTCAGACGAATCTGACTTTGTGCCCTTCTTCGATCCTTCTTCCCTTCTGATACCGAAACTGAATACACTCGATGTATAACCAACTCAACTTGCGATGAATGACCACAGCTGTTGTGTAGACGAAGTAGCGGCACAACACGTCGATGCAGATGCGATGGTACATTATGGGCACGCTTGCATGAGCTTGTGCGTGATTCAACTTGTTTTTTTATAACAATCTAATTAATAGGAGTGGCTATAGAACATCACGCCTCCCAGTAATCTACGTGTTCGGACGCAAATCTCTCGACGTCGATGCTTGCGTGTCAAGTCTTGTCGACCTCTTCAGATCGAATCGAGAAGAAAGTGGTGAACTAGAAACTATTATATTACGGCACGATGTTGTATACACCCATCTCGCTGGTACGTCTGAACGCATAGTCAAATTGCACAGCATCAAAGCCCCTCCTAACGCTAACTATCACAGACCAAATCCTCGCAAAACTCCGCCAGTCCCTCTCTCCATTCAACATACCCATCTTCTACAACCCAATACCCATGAAATCAGCCCCAGAAATTAAGGCGTCCACTCTCCCCTCAACCTCAGCTGCAAACTCGTCCTCGGATCCCCCATCTGACCCTCCCCGAGACTCGAGCTCATCAAGTACGATATTCTACATCGGCGCAGAAAGCCTTGCACTTACCAACCTCCTCATGACCCACGCCTCCTCATCTATCTACTCTTACGACCCTTCCTCCTCTAGCGCACGCCTTGAATCAGCACGTACCAACCGTCTCCTTATGCGCCGCTACGCTATCGTTCAAAAAGCACGAGATGCGGATGTTGTAGGGATTTTGGTTGGGACGCTTGGTGTTGGTCAGTCACTCTTATCCACTTTTTCTTCTTCTGCTCAACTAAACAATCGATCTTCCCATAGCATCCTATCTCCCACTAATAACACACCTCCGCCGTCTCCTCGCCAAATACCGTAAAAAGAGCTACACCATCAGCGTGGGCAAACTCAACCCCGCTAAATTGGCGAACTTCATGGAGATCGAGTGTTTTGTGCTCGTTGCATGCCACGAGAATAGTTTGATTGAAGCGAAAGACTTCCTGCGCCCAATTGTCACCCCATATGAACTAGAAGTTGCACTGCAGGTGGAGCAGAGTTGGACAGGTCGTTATGTGCTTGACTTTAAGAAACTATTGGAGGAAAATGCCAAGGATGGTGAGTCTGTGGAAGCTCATACCTTAACGAGGCCACTCTAATATTTATTCCCTTATTTCCAGATGACGCTGATGAAGGGCCAAAAGAAAACGAAGAAGACGAGGATGAAGAGGAAGATCCAGATCAACCCGTTTTCTCATTGATAACTGGCACATACAGACACGCAAAGCGTTATGGCGGTTGGTCATGTTACTCTTGCCATCGTACCTTGTCTCATTGACATCCAGGGAAACAATCCTCTTCCTCCAATGAGAATTCGGATTCTGCAATGATTTTGCGCAACCAAGAGAGTTCAGTTGCAAGGCTGGAAGATAGTGCCGCAGGTATGGTCTTTTCACTATAAAATATCATTCGCGTTGCTTACTCTTGCACGCAACACAACAGGCCAATTCCTCCAAACACGAACCTATCAAGGGCTGGAGGTCCGTCTCGGTGAAGACGCCCCGAGTGTGCTGGAGCAGGGTAGAAGTGGAATTGCAAGGGGGTATCAAGATGATCATTGGAAGGACGTGGGTGCAACTGAAGAGTGAAGGAAAGGAAAAAAAGAAAGGAAATGTACTACATAAGTATTGTACCCAGAAACATCAAGCTTCCTTACCGATTTTTTCTCCTACATTGTAAGTACTTGCGTGCAATCCTCGTAAAATGTCTTTACGGTAATACTTTCTAGTTTATTCGAGCGTCTATCATTAGCACGATCCACAACATCCGTGCGTAGATTCTTCGCTGACACTATTTATTCCCACGCTCATGTGGCATCATGGTATAAAGACCTGCCACCGCCCCCATCGTCACTGTAACGCCTCTGAACTAGAACCACCATGAGCCACCGAGGAGGTTCAGGACAGCGGGGTGCAGGCCAAAGTCGTAGCGGCGGAGGAACACCTCCTACTAGAGGATACGGATCCCCTGGGGGTCAACGCGGCAGAGGTAGTCCTGCTATTTCCAGCCAAGGAAGTGGCAGATCTACACCTGCCTATGACTCCGGCGGTCGTGGTGGACACGGTCGTGGATTCGAACCTAGAGGAAGAGGTGGGCCCGATAGAGGTCGCGGCAGCTTTGGAGGCGGTGGTGGAGGGGGTCGTGGTCGTGGTGCACCAGGCGGCCCCGTCATTTTCTCTGAAACCGTGCCTGCTCATATCCCAGACCGACTATCTGACAAGAATCATCAGCAACTTATTTCATCTTTTGGATCTGTGAAGTTTAGGCCAGAACGACCACTTCGTCCCGGATACGGTACGGTTGGCACTCCGGTTACTCTACGTGCCAACTTCTTCCCAGTGACGGTCCCCAAGGGTCCTATCTACGACTACGTTGTCGAGATCTCCCCTAAGACCGACGTCAACCGTTTGAAGATTCGCATTTTTCAGCTCCTAGAGTTAAGCCCTGCATGTCAACAATACTTACCACACATAGCCCATGATCGCACTCAGCGCCTTGTTTCCTATCGCAAGCTTCCTCAGCCTCTTGATATTGCAGTTCCGTTCTATGATGACGGAGAAAGTGGCCCACGTCCGGGTGGTCGAGTATATACAGTGTCCATCAAATTCGACCGTGAATTAGACATGAATCGTCTAAACCGGTACGTTCTCGTTGAGTGGTCATTGGTTCATTCCTGTTTTAACTAACTCTCCGATAGATATATGGATGGTCAGGCTGAATCACGAGACTACGATCCTCTTCCTCTGGTGTCAGCTCTCAACCTCGTATTACAACAGCACCCTAGTCGTACGGGTGTACGAGTAGGAAAGAATCGATACTTCTTCCCGAACGCTGCGCACCAACCAATAAGACTGGGACCTGGGATCATAGCGCAGGAAGGATTTTACACTTCCGTGCGTACAACGTTCAAACAATTGATGGTTAATGTGTAAGCTGTTCCCTGCTATCGGTGATCGTTTCTCTTATATGACACTGCAGAAACGTCTGCATGACCGCTTTTATTGAACCCGGGAACCTCGCAGACATTCTTATTGAGTTTAACCGAGGATCTCATGGTGCCATGCCTAGATTGCCTCCAGCTTTTGTGAAGAGCCTCCGAGTCCGCACGACTCATCTTGGCCACAAGAAGGCGGTCAAACTTATAGGCACTACCTCAGCAAGGAATACAAAATTCGATTGCCCCGAATACGGCGGTAAAATCTCTGTCGAGTCATTCTTCAAAAAGAGTATGTCGACCTTCTGACGATCCTTATCTTCACATACTGAACGTCTGCAAAGAATATAATATTCAACTGAAGTATCCAGTCGATCTTCCTGTCATCGACCTTGGAAGCAAGACGAAGAGTGTTTGGGTTCCAGCCGAACTTTGCTTCGTTGATCCTGGTAATGCGTATAGAGGAAAACTTAGTGACAAAGAAGTTGCCGAGATGATTCGCTATGCATGTAATCCCCCAAAATACAACGCAGAACGGATCGTTGGTCAAGGGTTGCCAATTCTCGGTTTGGCCCCACCTCAACAGCCCATCAATGGATTCGGAGTAGCCATTGCTACAGAAATGGCTGTCGTACCAGGAAGAGAGCTTCTTCCTCCACGATTGACCTATCGGGTCGGGCAAGCCAAAGTACAAAATGGAAGCTGGAATATCATGGACGTGAAATTTCATCAGGGAGCTTCCGCACCCAGTTGGTGGGTTCTTGTGGTTAGGGACGGGAGAAGGACTATTCAGGGGCCAGACGACCAGAACCTCCAAACTTTGGTCCAGTCGTTCAGTGCGAAGTTGAAGAACAGTGGGATGAATGTTCCCAGCGTGCGCCCGCGTTTACTTCCACCGTGTGATATCGGTGCTCTCCCACGTGAAGCAACACGCGTTAATGCTCTCGATCTCATTCGGAAAATGATTAAGGATGAGGTTTCGAAAGTAGGGAAGCCATCATTCATCTTAGTTCTATTGGAGAATCGTGACAACTTTATTTATCCTGGAATCAAGGTAATCTTGTACTCCGCTCCACGTTCTCTATTATCCGTCTTACTCAAGTTTCTTAAGCGTATCGGAGACGTCGAACTCGGGATCCATACAATCCACATGCAACTAGCCAAGGCTTTCAACGAGCCCCGGAAGCAAGATCAGTATCTCTCCAATATCGCCCTTAAAGTGAATACCAAACTAGGAGGGATGAACCATCTCGTACGTATTGGCTACCTTACCGTTCGCAAAGTGCAGCTAACATTACACTCAAATGTCAGCTGGAGAACCAAGCTATGAAATGGCTCACAAAGAAGAAGACCATGATGGTTGGTATCGACGTCACTCATCCTGGCCCCGGAAGTCAAGATGGAACTCCCTCAATTGCGGCTGTCGTTGCAAGTATCGACGATTCATTTGTGCAGTTCCCTGCGAGCTTAAGAATTCAGCAGAGTAAAAAGGAGGTACGAGTGTGCGGTCAAACTAGCATCAATGAGTATCTGATGTCATTCTTCCTAGATGTTAGATGAATTAAGGGACATGATGATCGAACGTTTGCAGGTTTATGAAAAGAAGAATCGAACGCTTCCACAGAGGATATTTGTTTATCGTGACGGTGTTTCCGAAGTAAGCTATCTTTGGCGTATTTACTGCCGACAGCTTACAAACGTTGATCAAACAGGGCCAATTCGACACAGTTCTAGAAGAGGAACTCGTCCAAATTCTCGAGGCCTTCAAAAAGCTTTCGACGAAAGATCGTAAAGAGCCCTATCGCCCTTCGCTGTCGATCATAATTTGCGGGTGAGTACATTTATGCTCCTGAATCTATACTGCTTAATTATCCCCCCCAGGAAACGTCATCATGCGAAGTTCTATTCCACAAATTCTCAGTACGCAGATAGGAATGGCAACACTCGACCTGGAACCATAGTTGATAAAGGTGTCACTGGCGTGTAAGTCGTTTCAAATACCAGACCATGCTTACTTTTTGCTAATGCCAGGTTGTTCAGCTTTGACTTCGATTTCTACCTTCAAGCGCATGCTGGTCTGCAAGGCAATGTCAAAGCGACACATTACACCGTCGTCTACGATGAGAACAAGTTGACAGCCGATGAAATTCAGCAAGGCACCCACGACACTAGCTATTTGTACGCCCGCGCCACGAAAGCGGTCAGCTTGATTCCCGCTGCTTACTATGCAGATCTAGCATGCGAGAGGGGTCGGTGCTATCTGAACGATTTCCTGGATGATAGAGGATCTAGTTCCGCAAGGGGAAGACTGGATAAAGACGAGGAAGCAGCCAGAGTATTTGCAGCTGCGAGAGCGTCCTGGGGACAAGGAGTGAGTAATCGGCTAATTCTCTGGAAACTCTCTGAAAACTAAGCTAACCATTTATTCGTAGCTTCATCCAGATATTCGGGGAAGTATGTTCTACATTTGAACGTTCATAGTGTGGATGCAGTCACGAGTCTTTCTTGTATATATATTTACTGGCTTTCTATTAAATGTGAGCTGTTTGAGTTTCGTGTCTTGCGTTCGGGCCGTGTGTACTTCGTTTAGAGGATTTATACCTATCACTTGCCATAGTATATAGAAACTATGGACAAAGTCGATACTGCATCGGATGAGGATTATGACATAATAATTTATGCTACTCACAAGGGCAATCAATGCACGCAGGGATGGAGTTCTGTAGGCCTGTGGCGCTGCTCGCTATTTGGTATAAATCAAAGAATAAACAATTCACCTTTGACTTAAATAGCTAATCTCCTTGGCATATCCACGCACAGCTTTTTGATTAAGTATAAAGTGACTATCCTCCTGTTCTCTCTCGTTGCAGATTTCCTGACTCCGCCAGTTTCTATGCCTGGACTCAACTTATCGCTAATCACACGGCGTTTCAAGTCGGTGTCCATTCCAAAGCGTCTTCAACCTGCTACTCATAACCAAATTCAGTCGAACGCAGTCGAACTTCTCCCAGTCGAACTATGGCTTTACATCGCCTCGTTCATTCCAAAAGATGACTTGCGAAAACTTGCTGGTCTTAACCGCATTTTCTATGAACTGGTAATGAGCGATTTATACCACGAATTAAACCTCATAAATCCGAATCCCCGGCTGTTAATCTTCTTGTTAAAAAGATTGAAGTGCGTTCAATTTGTTGCCTAAACGCAGTGACAAAAAAATATAAAATCATCGTGTAGAAATCCTACTGTGGCAAAACGTGTCCGCACCATAAAGTTGTGGCCAGGAGCCGTTCACGATGCACTAAATTTCCCGGATAATCTAGGCCCTCGTTCTCATCAATCGCCTTATTATCCACATCGCTGGAGACTTGCTTATACTCAATGGCGTAGTACTCCAAGTATCTCTCCAACAAAACTATCCTTCCTTCCTCCTCCTGCGGAACGTCAATCGCTTTTTATGGATGCAATTGCAGGCCTATCTCATGTAACGGAGTGCCGCTTCGAATGGTATCACTACATGGAGTGCAAATCACTTTCTCGCATAGTCTGCGATGCCCTCTGGTCTTCTATTGGAGCGAATCTTCATACTCTAACAATAAACATACCTGCCGACAAGAT
>JASFCX010000109.1:0-20680 GCA_036937015.1 Crucibulum parvulum | reverse complement strand
ATCTCTGCGTATTAATGAACAAATAATTAGTCGAAAATCGATCAGAACAGCTTGATCGAGGATGGCATCTTTTTCTTGTCTCCTTCAAGTCCGTTCGCTGCCTAATGATAATGATGGTGATGAATTGATTTCTGACGCGTTGATCTTTGCTTTCGATGATTTGATTTTCTTTCATGTCCTGGCTTTATGGAACCAATCATCTTTCATGCATATGAAGACCCATTGTTTGGCTGTTCCATCAGCGCTTTACATACTAGCATCTTTCCTAGGCTTTCCTGCATATCGACAAATAAACTTCAAATCAATCAGACCTGCTCTAGAAATATTATCTATCTCAGCTGGCGTTGTATGAATTTCTGTTGTCGTTGACGGAAGAAATTAACCAGTGATACAACAGTGATAACGGGGGAAATAAAAAAAGACACGGCTAAAAGGAGGAAAGGAAAGAGAGGACAGGGGAAAGTGAGTGATAGTAGTAGTGTGCGGGAGAAACGAGTAACGGTGAACTGTGGTGAAGAGCCCCACTGACTATCCACGAATCATAGGTACCACAGATCGTCTGTTCTTCGACCACGCTTACTCGCAGACATAGACGGCCCGACACAGACGGCCCAATTCCAGGAGGAAAGAGAACTCGTCTACACCAACGTCACACCTAACGGCTTCGTAAGCTGCCATATGTATACCTGCGACATCCCGCATGCACTTTGTCCCCACACATAGGGCGGCTTGGTCTGAATCCCCAAAATGCTCGTTCTATTAACTTAAGCGATTGTACTCCTCTCCAGACATACACATCTCACCACTTATTCTATACTCTCACTGGCCACTGAAGAGGAAGAAAATGCGGGATGACGGCAAGCTCGATTCCAAAGCTGACCAGCTACAGCTGGTTTGACTTTCAAATCCAACCATTGACGGAATGCATACCCCACGCTCGGGGCTACGAGCCTAATCAACTCGAGGTTATGAATCTAATCACCTCGACGCTGATAACAGGGGTGGAAAGATGGTGATAGAAGATGGAAGAAAGTATGTTGAAGACGGAGGATGTTGCTTTCAGGGTCGGTGCTAATCTTTCAGGATGAATGATGAAGCCAGAACCGACCTTGTAGAATCAGTGTTGTGACGGACCGGTGAAAATGATTTTGGACTGACCCAGGTCGGTCGGTCTTTTGGGTCAGTCATTTGGTTGGCTGATTTCAAGGGGGTCAGTGGGGTCAGTCGGTAAAGTCCGTGAGAGCGATTAAACCTAATAAAAGCTACCAAATCAGCCGAAGAAACAAGCTGTTGGAACCTATATATTCTTGACTTGATATATTTGTCTTTCTCCATTAATGGGACGCTAGAAGATAGTAATTTAGGATCATTACTATCAGGCTGCAGTAAAATGTAATTCAACTAACTTCGTGCTGGCTGTAAATTTTGCACTATTGCAATGTTAACCGAAATTAAAGTAAATGAAGAGAAGGCTATGAACATTGGCATTGTGGAGGCAATTCGGCCTAAAAACATTCTTCTTGCTGAGGGGCATTATACAAGATGTTAAAAATGTCAATACAGATAGTGATTGAGATATAGACAATACTACAGGAGAGTCTGTGTTGAAATAAGCGACGTAACGTTTCACCTCGGTGAGCTCGTGAGGTAAACGGATAGTGTACAATCTCGAAAGTACACTACTTATATACAAAATATCTACATAATTAAGATATATATATCAATGAAACTCAGCCACAAAAATGTAAATACGACTGCGGGCGTGGTCCGGATCGCGCTCACTCGCAAATCTTAATTCTAATATTCCAACAGTCTGGTCATACAGAAACTTCTATGTCTAATTCTAATGGTCGAAGGGTATGTTATCCTTCAGTTCTTCTTTGGCATTGTACTAACTATAATTTCTTTTAGATCCTCCTGTATTTCGGGCAGAAAAATACTATCAAAATTGCAGATCTATTCAATTATTCTGTGGAGGCTGAGTCTGGTGCATTCTGGATGCATAGAGTGAAGAATTACTGGGAGGATATGGAGTTTTACAAGTTATTGACTTGACTTAGCATCAGTGAAGAAGTTGTTCATGCGGCAGAAGCTTCTCTGACTAGCCAAGATACATCTACGTGAGCATTCAATGTTGTTTAAACTTGGTTCAATCATAACCCAAACTCTTTCAGGCAATAGACAGCTGGCTACTGATTTTTTTCTACAGTAGAATGGCGTCCCGCCAATAGCTCTACGCAAATACAACCCAACAGCGCGTAGCGTTGTGGCGAGATGTTCTAGACTTGAAGGATTCAAATGTCGATGGAAGCTGGACGTTCATCAAGCATCGGCAGGTGGTACGACTCGATAACTCCTATGAGGTGAGGCAGTGCTGGCGGAGGTGGCATGTAGGTTTCTATGAAGAAGCAGGCGTGTAGATACTCACAGTGGCTAACCTAGAGTTTGAACAGACCCTAGCCACAAGCCTGGAGGTGGTCGACAAACTGACATCAATGAGAGTCGTTTACCACCGAGAATTCACGAATGGGGGAGCTGGAGAACATAAGAATGTATTCTGCTATGCTGGTTCGAGCATGTAACGTTTTGAAGATTCTGTGCATTGTAGATTCGGAATGAGCTCGACGAAGACGACTATAAACTGTTAGTGAAAGTTTGGGAATAAGCAAGAGGCTAAACGGAGCGTCGGCCCGCACATTCAGCCAGTTTTTCATCACTATAGTCAACTTTAATGGCCTCTTGCAGGACTCAGGAATATAACACAATCCAAGTACATATACCAAAGCAAATTTAACGCATTCAATCTCTATATATACATCAAGCTCCCATAGTCCAATTCGAGGATGCTGGAGGCCAGTTCTGCCACTGAGAGTCGTTACCCAGAGACGTGAGTCCAAATCTCACTGAGAGTCTGCCAGTATCTAACGGGTATCAGTACGTTTTTAGTATATGAATATCGTTTTGCAATGAGATTCGAATGTACTTCCTTGTGTACTATTTTCTCTGCCACAAACGGCCAGAGAATGTAATTCAATCCGGAAATGTGAATCTAACTCTCATTGGGAGGATATAGAAGATCACACAGCTTTTAGTGAAGCTTGCATCTTTAATGCTTGATCAATATATTAAGACATTTATTCGATGATATATCAAGCTCATGATCCAATGCGAAGATGCTAGCTAGACCTACTGCATAGCGACGGCCGTTTGCTCGATGCAGAAATGTGAGTTCAAATCTCACTAGGAGCACTGCGCTGTGACCTTAGTTCCTTTTATGACAAGCAATAATTGGAACGAGATCAACATCTATAAAGTACAATTTTCTCTTGATATGGCCAGAGAATGTCTTTTGTCGCGCCCTTCAACACATTGACTACCATTAAGAACACATTTCTCTTTCCAGTGAGCAATGCTAACTTGGGGTTGTGTGCCATTGCAAGCATGGCAATACGAGTCTTTTTCCTTGTATTTAGCTATCATTGAAATATACCACAGAAAACTTCAATCTTGCACTCACATGTCTGACTTGATCAAATTACTAACTTTGACTCACTCCATCTTGCAATTGAAAGATACTGGAATCAATAAGGTATATACAAATTTACCAGAACCATATGTTTCTAGCAAATAGTGAAGTAATGATATTCTACATGATGTGAAATGAGTGATAAATAATATGTATGGGAAGCAAAGACAGAGTACAAAAGAAAGGAAAGCATTGACCACATTTCATAGAAAGTTTTTAATCCATAAGATGGGCTTGACTAGTATGTTGACCTGGGGTTTACACCATGGAAGAGATTTGGCATCAAGCTGATATGCCTACTGAGTCCATTAATATCATGTTTACAAATACACACTTCAATAGGGCTGTCACCAAACTTAACAGAGGCAGAGGTATTTGATTTGGCATCACATACACCTTGACTCTGCACTGCCTTCTATCATTTCATCCACTTTGCTCTAACAGAGGTTTGGTAAGCTTATAAATATTCAAACTTACTAGTCAGGTAATTCTTTTGCTAGAAAATTTGTGCACAAGCAGATGAAAAAATATGTAACTGCTGCTCATAGAGGAGATCATTTCAAATATGCAGATACACTCTTGGTATATGGAAAGGATCATATCTATTTCACCAAATGATTTTTTAATATTTTACTGAAATACAAGGTGAGAATGTCTTAATAAAATAAATGTATTCATTAGGTGATATCATGCTTATCATTGTTCACACATGCTCTAGGAATCAATTGCCAGACATGAGTCATTCTGGATTCAAACTGATGGTGCATCTGGTGTCCCATATGATGTTTTTGAACCTTAATATATTCACACTGCCCTTTCAAGTAAGGAATTAAATTTAGGATCTATTATATTTGAAGAAGGGCTATGGTATTGACTAGTTAAAGAAGCAGATCTTCCAGCCATTTGTAACTCCAACAATAATCCACTTGCTCACTATTATTTGCAGAAAGATGGTAAGTCATTACATCTTTTCTAACAAATTTATTTATTAATCAACTTTATAGTTCTATCATCATCAAAACTATGGCTTGACATTGATGCATATGATACTTTATTTCCTCAAGAATCTAATCCACTATGTGTGCAAGGGATGAGTCAAATCTATACTGCATCTCTAATACATATGTCTGGAGTGTGATACCTGTCTTTCCTGCCAATTCCTTCTCTGACAGACCTGTCATGAACCATCTATTTTGATTTTTCTTTTTCTTTTCTTTTCTAATTATTGGAATAGTTTCTATAATTTTGACAACAAGGACAAACAAAGCTGACTCATGTTGACACATGAGGATGACATACCATAGTTGTACATATTTTATTTTAATCTATTTTTAGTATGCACACATTTGTAACACATGTTGCAGTATGTAGCCACAGTGCACAGTCATAATCATTAAATACATATCTAGTACACCTATCTTGACTCATCTTTTACATGACTCTTAGTGACTCCTTATGAGTCATCCCTTTAGTATAAATAATTGTAGTTGTAGTCCCTATTCTGTAGTCTTTAGCTGGTTGTTTCTACCACCAATACTATCTGCTCTACACTCCTCTTACCACTTCTGTATAAGTTTATAGTTTGTGTATTGACCTTGACACACTCTCTGTGTAGATTGTGTTGATGTGCCTGACAAAAGCTAATGACTTCCACCCACCAACCTCAATACTCAAGCCTTCCAAGAACACTGTTATGTCCTCCCTCCTCACCATTCATCATCACTCATCCTCCCCATTTCTTTCATCCCTTTTTGTTATCACCTCAGCTTGCATCAGAGAACATTGTGTTAGTCAGAACAGACAACATAACAAAGAGAAATGTTGAGCTTGTCTCTTTGTAGTTGATTGTGAAGGGAGCATACTCAATCTTTGGAGACAGTATAATCTGCTAGTGGCTTTTCGGAAGAGAAGAAAGCACTAGTTCTGCATCTCAAGAAAGCAGTCTCTTTTTCATGTCTTCCTACTATCCCATTTGAAAGGTCCACTGTTGGTCAACAATGAGAAGTTACACTTCATGGTTTAGCACAGTATATGCCAGCAACTAGATCCCAAACTGCATGAGTCCTCCATTCCTGAACTATCCACATCCTTCCCTATACTCCTAAATCCCACCACCAACCAGTCTATCAAATAATCACACCCAGGTAATTATCCCCTGAGATCCCTATCATCCACTACCAAACCCCTCAGTTCCTTAACACCCCCAAATACCCAGATACACCCATTCATCAGAACACACCTGACCACTACTCCAACATCACCAACTTTTCTACACAAACCCTTACTTGCTACAATACTCCCATCTCCCCTGACACACCTTCAGACTTTGAAGCCTATATAGCCTCCTATGACCCCAACAACCTACCAGTAAATATCTATGAAGGCAGAGAACTCCTTGCTCAACCAAAATACTGGTTATAGTTTGTTGAGAGATTAAACAAAGATATCTGATCCCACCCAAATTCCTACCCCCATGGAAACTGAACCCCTTGAAGCACCAGATCCCTCAGTATTAGATTTGTTTTACAACCTACTTACAGGAATACTAGCCCTATTAAAAGGATAGATACCTTTTATAGAAAGGTCATCCAAAGCCACAGAACAGATTGCAAAGGCAATGAAAACATGGAATGAACTTGCTGGCCCTTGTCTCAAGCCTGAAAAACCAAAAGGCTATTATAATGATAAGGCACAGGCAACAAATTGGATGAAGGGAATAGAAGTCTATTTCCTTCAAATGAACATTGAAGAAATGGCACACTCTGAGAGGATCTACTTTGTGTTAAGCTTAATCTCCAGAGGAGAAGGGAACAGAGCTAGCAACTGGGTTAGCAACTGTTACATGGTCATCATGTGAAATTGGATCCTGAATGAAAAAGGAGAACATGATGATCAAATGAAGGAACAACTGAGTGACTGGAAAGAATTCAAGGAAAAGTTCCTTACACACTTTTCCTCATACTCAGAATGACAGGATGCCCAGGATGCTTTAGAAAAGTTGTACCAAGGCAAATGGAATGCAGAAGACTACATGCAGAAATTCTGGGAGCTAGGACAGCTCACTAAATACAATGAAGAAATCTTGATATTTAAATTTAAGCAAGGAATAAATGCTGAATTACTCTGCATGATCATCACAGCCAGGAAGCCAAAAACCATATGGGATTATATGAATTTTGCCAACAAACTCAGCCAGGAATTAAGAAATATGGATAGGAACCAGCAAAAACAAAGAGGTTTTGGAAGTCAAGTTGCAGCACCAAAACCAAAAACCTGGACTACACTGCAACAAACCACTGCTACCCTGGCACCTACAAAAGACCCTAATGCTATGGATATCAACACTATGATGAAAAACAGACAATGTTTTAATTCTGGACTAAAAGGACATATTAGTAAGGACTGTACAAAACCCAGAAAACCTAGGCAATATGCAACTTCAGTAGTCACCATGGATGCACCAGTAGTTAGTTCATCAGATGCCAGTAGTACCATGACCCCAGTAGTTTACAGCCCTGAACTGCTGAAGATTGCTGAGCAATTATGCAAAGTGGATTTTCAGTTCAGTCAGACATAAGCACAAATGTGCTAACTACAGACAATTCCTCTTTTGTATCTTCTAATGTAGTTCTTCCAGATTTGAAATTCAATAATTTATTGAAGAAACAGAGTGAATTGAGTGCAAGGAAATTTACTGGTATAACAGTGACACCCAGAAGTATTGAATGGACAGCAAGCAGCTGAAAATTCATAAACCAAAAATGGCTATTGGAATACTCAACATGTGGGTATATAAGAAACAATCTAAGGAAGTCTCCAACCAAACAGTTGAAGACCTTAATAAACTTCAGATAAAGAAGTTATTGAAGCCCTTAATGAATTAAAACAACCCAAGAAATATATTCAAGGACATAATGGTCAACAGATGGATCTGAAACTAGTTGCTCAAACAACTGATGATAAACAAAAATTTAAACTCATAGCATTACTAGATAGTGGCTGTGCTGGAAGTTGCATAGATGCAAAGTTTGCAAAAGAAAATGGAATCAACATGCATAAATATCTGCATCCAATTCCTGTTTACAATGCAGACAGAACATTTAATTCCAAAGGATCAATTACAGACTATGTTGAAATGAATATCCAAATCAAAGATCATCAGGAACAACTTCATTTTGCAGTATCTAATCTAGGAAAGGCTCAGATGTTCATCAGACATGAATGGCTGAAACTCCATAACCCCAAAATTGATTGGAAACTTTCAAAGATTGAATTTACCAGATGTCCCTTGGAATGTACACCACTAGTCCAAACTATTACCTGAGGAAGATGAAGACATCAATGAAACCAATGAACCAGAAATTGAAGATGGAGAACATCTTCTAATCATTGACCTAAATCAGGAAATAAAAATCAGAGCTTTCCAGACAAAATCATCAAAATTAGCTGAAGAACAATCTAAAGCTAAGAATTTAAAAACATTGGAGGAATCAGTCCTGAAACCTTATCACAAATTCAAAGACACCTTCTTTAAGGAATCCTTTGATGAAATGCCACCAAGACAACCATGGGATCACACAATTGAGTTAATACCAGATGCAAAGGTCTTAGATTGTAAAATCTATCCATTAAATCATGCAGAACAAGGAGAACTTGATAAATTCCTTACCAAGAACCTTGAATCTGGATGCATTAGACCTTCAAAATCACCAATGGCATCTCTGTTCTTCTTTGTTAAGAAAAAAGATGGATCTCTTAGACCCATGCAGGACTACTGTTGACTAAATGACATCACAGTTAAGAATAGATACCCTCTGCCACTTATTCAAGAGCTAGTTGATAAGCTCAGAAAGGCAATGTATTTTACCAAATTAGATGTAAGATGGGGATTCAACAATGTCAGGATCAAAGAGGAAGATGAATGGAAAACAGCATTCCAAACCAACTGAGGACTGTTTGAACCATTAGTTATGTTTTTTGGATTAACCAATTCACCAGCAATGTTTCAAACCATGATGAATACAATTTCAAAGCAGAAATAGATGAAGGAAAAGTCATCATCTACATGGATGATGTTCTTATCTTCACAGCTATGCTTGAAGAATATAGGATCATGGTGAAAAGAGTTGTACAAAAATTCAAAAATAATAAACTTTTTTTAAAATCAGAAAAATGTACATTTGAACAAGCAGAAGTTGAATACCTCAGTCTTCTTGTGTTTCCCATAACCAAGTCAGAATGTATCCAATAAAAATCAAAGGAGTAGTTGAATGGCCAACAACTTAGAACAAAAGAGACATTCAACAATTCCTTGGATTTGTTAATTTCTATAGAAGGTTTATACTAGGATTTGCACATGTAGCAAAACCATTAACAGAATTAACTGGAAATAGTACATGGAAATGGTCAAAAGAACAAGATGATGTTTTTGCAGAAATAAAGAAACAAGTTACTTTGGTACCTGTATTAGCAATGCCTAATGATACAGGCAAATACAGGGTAGAAGTTGATTATTCAAACTATGCAAATGTTGGAATTCTTTCCCAACAACAACTTGATGGTATATGGTGACCCATAGCATTCATTTCTCGTGCCTTAAATAGCACCAAAAGAAATTATGAGATTTACAACAAAGAAATGCTAGCAATAATGATGGCTTTAGATAATTGGAGACAATATCTTTTAGGGGCAAAATAAATATTTAAGATCTGGAGAGATCATAAGAACCTTGAATATTTTAGAAAGCCTCAGAAGTTAAATTGTTGACAAGCCAGATGGGTTACTGAAATACAAGAATACCATTTCACACTACAACATAAAGCAGGAAAACAAATGGCTAAAGCAGATTTCCTCTTGAGACAAGCAGGTCATGAGAAGGAAGCAAATGATAACAAAAATATCACCATGCCTAAACCAGAATATTTTTTGGCAGCATGATATTGTAGGAATTAATGAATCTCTGATGTCTCAAATCAAAAGAGCATCAAAAAATAGAGACAAAGTCATTGAAAGAAATCTCAGTCATTGAAAATGGTTGGAAAGAACTTGAAGATGGAACAATTACTTGGATGCATTGAATCTATGTACCAAGAGATAAGAAATTTTGAGAAGAGATTATTCACCTCCATCATGATTCTACCTTAACTGGACATCCAGGATGATATAAGACTCAGGAATTCATCACTGAGAACTATTGGTGGCCTAGATTACAAGCAGACATTAAAAAGTACATTAATGGGCTCAAAGTCTGTCAAAGAACTAAGCCAAATTGAATATCACCAGCAGTACCACTAGTACCTAATGTGGTTCTGACAAAATCCTGGGAAATAATATTGGTTGATTTAATAGGACCCCTACCAGAATCATTAGGATGAAATGCAATTTTAGTTATAGTAGATTGGTTTACCAAAGCAGCCAAATTTATCCCCACCACAATTGAAATTACATCAATGGGAGTTGCTAAGGAATTCCAAGACTATATCTTCAGAAACTATGGTTTACCAAAAAGGGTGATCAGTGACTGAGGACCTCAGTTTGCTTCTCAATTCATGAAGGATTTATTTGGGCTCTTGAGAATGACACAGAACCTGTCTATGGCTTATCATCCTCAAACAGACAGACAGACAGAAAGAGTCAATCAAGAAGTTGAACTTTATCTTAGAATATTCATCAATTACAGACAAGATGATTGGTCTGAATGGATATCTCTAGCTGAATTCTCCTATAATGACAAAGTCCACATATCAACCAGATATTCACCATTCTTCATTTCTGGAAAGGAATTGAAACTTCAGGAATGGTTAAAACTCAATCAGTCCAAGAATTTGTTGACATGATGATGTGTATATATCAAGAAGCCAAAACATTGCTTAAAATAGCTGCCAAAAACATGAAATGTTTCTATGACAGGTCAACAAAACCATCACAAGAATATAAATCTGGAGATAAAGTTTATCTGGAAGGAATTAATATTGACACAGATTGACCAGCCAAGAAATTGGAAGATAAAAGATACAGACCATTTGAAATACTTGAAAAAGTCAGATCATCAGCTTACAAGTTAAAATTACCAGTCCAGTGGAAATAAACATATGCAGTCTTCCCTAAATCTTTATTGACACCATTCAAAGAACCTATGTCTACACTCCAGAATCAGGAACCTCCCCCACCCCTAGATATTATTGATGGAACACCTGAATATGAAGTAGAATCTATTCTTGACAGCCAAATAGATTATCAGGGATGAGGACATCATTGTTGTCTGGTAATGAAATCAGAACTTGGGAACCAATCAGTAACTTGTAAAATAGCCTTGAACTAGTTGAAGAATTCCATAAAAGCCATCTAGCTGCACCACAATTACAAACACATTCCCTACTCATAGTACCTCAAAATTTATTTAAAACTACACCCAGAATCCCTGGAACACTATGGCATTTGTCTGGACCCATGCCAAGATCTTCACCATTGCAATTGGAAGTACCATTCCAATCATTGCCCTCATTCTATTCCCCTACCTCATCTACATCACCTACTTTGCTAACTGCCATTTACCAAACAACCTGCTCAACAAACCAATACATCTCCAAGCAATGGGAGAAATGATAGCAGAGGAAAGAGTCTAATCACAAGGACATGATTCATAGAGAGGGGGTAATGTCATGAGCTGTCTATTTTGATTATTCTTTTTCTTTTCTTTTCTAATTATTGGAATAGTTTCTATAATTTTGACAACAAGGACAAACAAAGCCAACTCAGGTTGACACATGAGGATAACATACCATAGTTGTACATATTTCATTTTAATCTATACACACATTTCTAACACATGTTGCAGTACACAGCCACAGTGCACAGTCATAATTATTAAATGCATACCTAGTACACCTGTCTTGACTCACCTTTTACATGACTCTTAGTGACTCCTTATGAGTTGTCCCTTTAGTATAAATAGTAGTAATTATAGTCCCTATTCTGTAGTCTTTAGCTGGTTGTTTCTACCACCAATACTATCTGCTCTACACTCCTCTTACCTCTTCTGTATAAGTTTATAGTTTGTGTATTGACCTTGGCACTCTCTCTGTGTAGATTGTGTTTATGTGCCTGACAAGACCAGAGTGTCCTGGAAGGTATGGTTCTCTCCATTTTTCTTCATCCTGCTTATTACCTTATCATATATAAACTATCAAAGCAGGCCCTTAAAAGTGAGAATCCCATACCATTGTCAGCTATGAAGAATTCCACAATATGTGAACTTCAGGAATATGAATGAAAACAGCTTCTGCTCTCATATCAGGCACAATATACAGGCTACTACACAGATAGTCCCTTAGAGTACTGTGGAATAATGCACTTCATTAAAGCCCAAGGTTAGGGAGCTGATGTTTATAACATATATTATTATTTTTGGATTGCATCTCTAACATTTTCAATATACAGACTGCTTGTATGCATTGACAATCCCAGAGTCAAACCTTTTTACTTGAAGTGTGATACTATTGCTCTTGAGACTGAAAAGCTTAAAGGAAAAGGTTTATCAAGGCAAGACCTATCAGAGGATGTCAAGAAAGCTGTTTACAAAAAAATTAAGTTAAGAAACAATTTTGATACAAAGATCTCTCCTCCATTGAAGAAAATGCATCAGCATCTTAGCTCTGCAGACCATCATGGTTGTGATGAATATTGAAACAGAGATAACAAGTTTAATAGTAGTACAAGTTTACACTATCTCAAAGATGAAATACTATTGCAATAAAAACTAATTTGATTACTTGTGATTTGTTGGGCATTAGACCTTGTGGAAAAAGTATAGTTGAGTTTAGACAGATTGCAGAATCTACCACTGAGAAAAAAAGAGTACAGAACATCTTGTTAACAAATAAGAATTGCTATATTAGAGCAAGAGTATGAACAAAGAGAGAAGCATAGTTTGGGCATTTGAAGAAGAGGACAGAAGGCTATGAGCCAGTTGCCACAAGAAAGATCAGAGATGAATCTCATAGCTCAGTTACACATATAGGATCTAGGTAATATCCTGGCAATCTCTCTGTAACCTTTAGGTAAGCTCAGTAAGCTCTTGGTAAGTTTTTAGTAACACTGGTAGAGGGTTTTTATGGCCTGGTATAGTATCTTGGGAAAATATATGTGTTACAACATGTTTGGAAACATGCTGGAAGCCAGTGTAAGAGCAATATAAAGGGTATGAATAGTAGTATGAAGTATAGGACTGGGTAGAGATCAGGGTCTGTTGGTGAGAGTGGAACCATCCAGCCTGCATGCTTTGAGAAAATGCTGACGAGCCCCACAGGGCTCTGTACACAAAAACTCACCTGTGGGAGCATTATGTGATCAGCTAGGACAATTTAGAATGCATCAGGAAGCTTAAAAACAGTGCAGAACATTTATTTAAGCTTGGAACAATGGATTCAGTTGCAGGATGGACCATTCTTTTTGATTTGATTTGTATTTTTCATATTTATTCATCTATATACTTATTTGGGATAGGATCCATGCAATCCAGTGATCAGAAGACACCTTCTGCATTCCCAATGAATCAGTAGTGTCCTCTAACTGAGTCTGATGTTGACATATGTTCAAATCTTCATTCTACTTCAAAATATTACATTTTTTTGATTTTACTCCTTGGAACTATGGACTTTTCTATTTACTTAAAAACATAGGTTTTAGTTGTGTAGTTCATTAGTTCAGAATCCCCTCTCCCCCTCTCCTCTGTACTCAATCACCCTCTTATATACTTCTGCCAATTACTTCAAATTTTACCAAATAAATTCAAGTTTTTGGAGCTCACATCCTCAACATCATCCTCTTCACAAAATTGTGTTGCTCTTGTCAACAACAATGTCAAATCTCTCCATTCCTTTTGTATTGTCTAGGGCTCCTTCCGGAATTCCTACACCATTTTGTTTCATAATTTTCCATGCTCTCATTGTCAAGCTATTGGAGTTGCAATCAGGCAACTATTTTAGCATTTTCTCCAGCAATTCTCCTCAGTTTCTATCATCTCTGTTGTGCCTGTTGTGCACCTGTCATCTCCTCCGTCCCTCTATCAGTCCTTCAGCAGCTCAGCCCTTGTCCTCCAGTTCCAATCATGCTATTTTTCATCCAATTCCCTCAGCAATTTGTCACTCTATTAGCAGTCTTCTTTCTAGGTTGTTAGAACCAAAGTGAGGCCATCCTTGCAATTTTATTATTTTGTTTTCTAGGTATACAGGTCTTCCTAGGATTATTATTATATTCCTACAATATAAGCTGGTGCCTAGGTGGACAATGCACAAGTGCTTCTAATTCTCAGAGAAATATTAAGGACATATGAAGGAGTAGTAGAGGAAGATGAAAATGATAGGGTTGCTATCTTATGTTGAGCATGGCTTTGCATGTTCAGTTTAGGCATCAATACAAAAGGAAAGTATTCAAAAACTATTAAATGCTAGATATGATATATAAATATATAAATGTGTATATATTGTTAATTCAAAAACCAGTTGAAGCTCAGAATTGTGGCATCATCACATCCAGCAGTCCTGTAAGGTGGCTGTGCTATGTTTTTTAATCATTTTGACTGAATCAAACATAGGTAGTGCAAACTTATGTGCTTGGATTATTCATTAATACAAAAGGAAAGTGTGATTTAAAACTTTTAAATACCAGGTATAGTACATAAATATCTAAATATATATGAATTGTTAATTCAGAAACCAGCCAAAGCTCAGAATTGTGGTAACATCAACTCTGGCAGTCCTGCAAGGTGGCTGTGCTATATTGTTTTAGTCATTTCAACTGGATCAAACACAAGTAGTGCAAACTGGCATGCTCAGTTTGTGCTGTCACATCCTGGAACTTCAAGCTCACCTTCCATCCTTCCAACTTCCTTCTGACACTCCTTCCATTCTATCTTCCATTCATCATCTTTGACCTTCCTTATTTGTAAATATGTTTCATCACCATAGTTCCCTTATGATTGATTTTAGTTACATAGCCTTTATACAGCATTCCTTCTGACTTACCCTTTCACTCATTCCACTACTACCATCTACTTAGTTTCTACAATACTATCATCACAGCCTCTTCCATCAGACTACCATTCCATCTCTAAGTTCATCCCAGTTATCCTCCATAGTATAAATACCTTCCGCTTGTATCCTCCACTCCTCAGTTCAAATATTAAAGTTAAACACTCTTCTCTGATCTACTTCACCCTTGCTATTAAGTGACATGACCCTACCAATTCTCCCATCATCTCCTTGCCTTTCCTACCTTCCAACACCCCATTGAGCCTTGTCAGCACTTACTGACTTTACCGAAGCCTGCCGGGCCAACAGCTCCATCTCCGGACCGACCCTCTCTGCTACTACAAATTACCAAACATTGCCCACCCAGACCATCTCCAGCCATCCACATTATCATCCATACGCTAATACCACTACTTACTGGGACCTCCAACACATTCCTAAACATGATTGCACTCCTCACCCCAGCCAAGGATACTATGCACAACCTTAGATCAAGCCACATGAGTTACTGGTGCATGCCTGGCCGGCAAGTGCTTGCTCATCACTCGCACCTTTTATCTCTACAGTTACCATATGACTTTATCTACATGTACCATACAATTTCATGCCACACAACTCCTGAAGACCCACTTTCTCTCCATTCTGAGTCATAGATAATAACTAGCCATAGCACTATAAAACCCTCATACATCTATAGATGCTAGTTACGCTTATATTTTCTCTTTTGATCTTCGGTCAAATATCTTATATCTTATCTCAGTATCTTCTACATACTAGATTCAATCCTCTCCAATTATATCTGTCTTAACTCATCTATATTGGCTCGGATCTCTCTCGTCTATCAAACTCCCATCAATCCATATCCTTTCAGACAATCTCCTTGCTGTTGAGCCTTGCTCTGGCCAGATCTTCCACTCCCAATCGATATGTCGCTCACTTTCTCCCTGGTAACTTGCTCCTAGCCATCAAGCCTCTGCTCCAGCTATCAAACTCAACACTTACCCCCAAAACAACATTGTACCATCCTAAGATGCTGCACTATCCTCAGTAACTTACTGTGCATTCATTTCTTGCACAGTGGCTCTCAAAACGGATTCAGTAACCATACCAATACCATACTAAGCTCTATTAACAGGGTTTTGGACCGGGTCTAATATTAAGACTTACATCTGATAATACTTCTGACCCTCTGACTTGCCTCTGACTTCTTGTTCCAACTATTCACAAATACTAGGACACAGAATAGATTGCAAAGGGTGCAGCACATAAGCTGAAGCCAATGTCTGTACAATCTGTCTTCCAACTCAACTGATATATCCTTCCACTATCTTCTGACTTTTCACTATTTGACATGTGCATACAAAAGGAAAGTGTGTTCTAAAGCTCTTAAATGCTAAGTATAATGTATACATATCTAAACATGTGGGTATTGTTAATTCAAAAACCAGCTGAAGCCAAGAATTGTGGCAATGGTTCATTAGCTTCAGTACTCTATGGCAGGGTTCATATCCCATTTTTAACTTCAGATTGTTCAGGGACTACTCAGTTAATGATTACCTATATATGTGAAATTAAGCATTGTTTATTCTTATTAAATTCAGTGTCAACAACTTTCTTCTAATTTCTGGCTGAATTACAGTCTCATTCCTTATATATCCTATTCCTCATCTCTTAATCCTGCTGATCCAGAATAAATTTGTTCCACTTGCCTCCAAATCTGCAATAATGGCCAAGCAAACCCTTTGGTATTCCAAGCATCAGGCTGAGGCCTCAACATTCACTAGAAAGGGGAAGAGTTGGAAAGGGAGGTTGTTGTTGTCTTTTTTATTATGGCAAGATGCTGGATATAGAAGTTGGCAAGACAGGATGGGAGGTAGCTCAGATCAACAGATGGAATACACTGGCCCATATCTTGGTTTGTAAGGAGGGGTACACAGTGCATTAGTTAATCCTGTACATATGGAAATGAGTAAAAAAGAAGATGATCAAAGAGAACAATCACTATTGTGTCAGATTAAGAAGCAAACAGTGAGAGACACAAAATAAATAAAGAAAAAGAAGAAACTAAGAGCACAATTTTATCTTACTGATAATGCCTACTATAGGGACCAGTATGGATAGACCAGGTTAGATCTAGGTGTTTCTTAGGGATAAGCATGGATACAGATGACACCTGGGTGTAATTCACAGATATCCATTCCATAAGCTGAAGCCAAAGTCCCTAGCTTGCCTCAAGGCAATCCATCTCCACACTCCACCTCCCATTATCCAACATCTCCACCTTTAAGTCAGCCTATCTCCAGCACAGCACTTAACATATATCAGACATTTAATGGGCTGGATTAGCCACATTTGCCTTACAGAAACCAGTTTTTTGCCATTTACCAACTCTGCTATTAATAAATCCTTATTTTAAAATTATATTATAATGTGGCTCACAGTGATACATGTCTATTGAAATTTTAAAAATGACAGGATCAGAACTGCCCAAGATATTTATTATCTTTTATCAGTTGTTAATTTGTAAATAGATATCAATTGGTTATCTGCAGATGACAGCTTGTTCAATCTGGGTGGATCCATATCTGTATGGATCAGTGATGAGCCCCACCAGGCTCTGTACATGAAAACTCACTGGTAGGAACATTATGCGATCAGCTAGGATGATTCGGAACGCATCAGGAAGCTTCAAAACAGTGCGGAACATTTATTTAAGCTCGGAACAACGGATTCAGTGGCGGGATGGACCATTCTTTTCAATTTGATTCATATTCTTCATATTTATTCATCTATACACTTATTTGGGATAGGATCCATGTGATCCAGCAATCAGCAGACACCTTCTGCGTTCCCAATGAATTAGTAGTATCTTCTAACCAAGTCTGATGTTGACATATGTTCAAATCTCCATTCTACTTCAAAATATTTACATTTTTTTTCGATTTTACTCCTTGGAACTATGGACCTTTCTATTTACTTAAAAACATAGGTTTTAGTTGCATAGTTAATTAGTTCAGAATCCCCCAAACTACCCTCCTCTCTGTACTCAGTTGCCCTCCAATATATTCCAGTCAAATACTTCGAATTTTACCAAATAAATTCAAGTATTTGGAAGCTCACATCTTCGAAATCGTCCCCTTCACGAATTTGCGTCGCTCTCGTCGACGCCAACGTCAATTCACTCCATTCCTTCTGCATCGTCTAGGGCCCCTTCCGGCCTTTCTACGCGTCTTTGTTTCATAATTTTCCTAGCTCTCGTTGTCGAGCTATCATAGTTGCGATTGAGTGACTATTTTAGTGTTTCTCCTAGCAGTTTTCCTCTGTCTCTGTCATCTTCGTCATGCCCATCACGCACTCGTCGTCTTCTCCGTCGCTCTATCAGTCCATCAGCAGCTCAGCCCTCATCCTCTGGCTCCAATCACACTATTTTTCATCCAATTCCCCCAGCAATTCATCATTCTATTAGCAGTCTACTTTCTAGATTGTTAGGACTGAAGTGAGGCCACCTTGCATTTATTTCTTTTATTTTCTAGGTATACAGGTTTATTCTAGGTTTATTATATATATTCCTACACTACAAGCTGGTGCCTAGGATGACAATGTATAAGCACTTAAGCATGTATTGTCATAAGAGGTACCTCACTAGTCTGATATGTATTTCAGCAGCCACCAGTGGCTGCACACTTTGTTTGATGATGCTGCCAAACATTGCAAGTGGCTCCATTTTCATCAACACTACCACTATCTATGACAACTGCTCCTCATCACCTCACATCCAGCAGAACCATGGTCACCCAAATCACACATAGTGCATTGGCTACTGACCAAGTTATGAGATCAAGGGAATCAGCTACCATTGCTGTTGTTTCAAGCTGCAAGTGCAACACATCAGATGCTGATGCATCTGTGCAACCAGCAGTGAAAAAAAGGCAGGGCTACAAAGGCATCAAAAGAAGAGGCAGTGATTGGAAAGACAAACAAGGAAGCAGGAGCAGGAATTGATGGAAAGAAAAAGCAACAAGGCAGTAGAAAAGTATCCAAGTGTATTGCAAAATTTTATTTTATTTACTTATTTAATTTTGCTATACTACAGCAAGAAAAACCAGCCACACAGCATGCAAATGAAGATTCAGCAGAACCTGCTCCATTAAAACTTACAAAGTATGTTTGTTTATACTCAGCCACCTGCTTGCTAATGCCTTCAGAACTGAGCAAGTGCTTGTTACTGAGGGGACAACCATTGCCCCCCCTAAACATATCCATGTGGCTGTTACTCATCAGTGTCAATCTGACCAGCCCCAAACTGATAGTGAGGATAGCACTGGCACCAACAAGGAGGATGATGCAATCGGCAATGTCAGCACTGAAGATGGAAGCAATGGCAGTGGTAATGGTACTGATGCCATCAGTACTGATAAAGGCAGCAGCAACAATGATGACATAATCACTGAGCTTGACACTGGCAACAACATTATTAGCACTAATAAAGGCAGCAGCATTAGTGATGCAACTTCTGGGCTCAGAAATGGTAATGTTATTATCAGTGCTAATGGTAGCAGTGGCAATATCAATGATGCAACCTCTGGGGCTGGTAATAACAACAACAGCATCAATAATAAGGCTAAAGGTAAGTTATACTTATATATATACTTATCTGTTAGTAACTATATTACTTATAGATCTTTTGAATGTTGGTAAGTATCTTATTTTATATATTTAATATTGTTAGGCTATAATAGTATATAGGTGATCATGGTAGCTATCTAATTATATAATAAATTTATTTTATCTAATGAATATAGATATAGCCATGAACAGTGCAATAGGTAGCCCTCCAAAGGAATTAGAGTTATAAGGTGCATCATGAATTACAGGTATGTTAATTTTATATGTTTATTTATTTTGTATGTTTATTTATATATCTCTAAAATATAATAGGAGGAATATTACATGGTCATGCTCAGGGAAATGTTTTTAACTTTGCAGATCAGGAAGATAGAGCTGCAAACACCTTTCTTGAACATGTGAAAGGCCATGTTAGGCTCTATGTTTCATCTCTTGAACCATCTTATGTTGAGCCTTCTCAGCTCAAGCCAATGACTTTTGTTAAGATATATCTCCATACATTCATCAAGCCTATTCTGCAGAAGCTCTCTCACTTGTATGAGCCTATTAAGGCAGAAAATACATGGATCTATATTTAAGAGGAAAAGGACACTGGCTGGAGGCTCTTAGGTTCTTTTGAGAATGCAATGGAGGATAATGATAATGTAACTTGGATCAAGAGTGATGATATGTATATTTTAAATGTTTTATGTGTATGTGTAATTATTTTTAATGATTGAGTTTATAACTAATTATTATATAGAGCTCTTATGATTCTTCTGCTAGCTCTGGTCTTAACTCTTTGGCTACTTCTGGATTACACTCTACTGTTTCTAGATCACACTCTGTTGTTTCAGGTCATACTCAAGCTTCTGAAATGACTAAAGAAGAGAAAGCTATTGCTGAAATGCAATTGGTTATAGATCAACTTGATATTCCAGAAGAAGTAAAATTTTGTATCAAGAAGGGTGGACTTCATTTGGCTTATAAGAAATGGGATGTTATACAGGAATACAGAGTAAAAATGACTCAAATGATTGAAGCTGGAACTTGGAGGGGCAATAAAACCCAAAAATGCTTTATTAATGCATTCATTTCATTTTCCTTTTATTCATCCTATTATAAGCATTTCAAGCATGTTAATGCCTATCCAGATCTGGTTCACTGGCTTCAAGGAGGTGATGAGGCACCTAGTGACCTTATTACTTGGGGTGTAGAAAAGCTCCAGTATAATTTTGCAGATTTACAGCTGTTTCTTAACAATCAAGGCACTCTTGATGCAGAGCAGGCTAGAAAGAATTTAAGTATAGATCCAAAAGACAGAAGAAAGATACAACAAATGATTCCAAAGCAGAGAGTTCTAAGAAAAAAAATAGGCTGTGAGTTAAAATAGTGTGCTTTGTTGTTAAGTGCTGTGCCAGAGATAGGCTGACTTAGGGGCAGAGATGTCAAATAATGAGGGCAGAGTGTGGAGATGGATTGCCTTGAGGTGAACTAGGGACTTTGGCTTCAGCTTATG